>QRFJ01003338.1:27177-144684 GCA_006176705.1 Cocos nucifera
AGATCATGACATATCCCATTACCATACAGAACTGAACCTAACTGGGTCACACAAATAAGGGTTTGAATCTGGTGATCATCAATTGAACTGATCCAGTTCAATTGATCTGAATGAGATTCAATTAGGTTCAAGGAAAATCGTGCTAGCACTCGATTGAACCTAACGTTCTTCTTTTACTATCATAAATAAGTTGTCCTGACTGAGCCAAAGGAGTTTGTGCTCAATCAGAGGCCTTCATATGGTCTGACTGGAGGTTGTCCAAGTCAGAAAAGGTTGTCTTATTTTGTAAGACATTACCTGCCATTTTTGGTCACCTGCCATTTCTTGTTCTTTGACTTTGGTCAAAAGTCTACCTTTGACTGGTCAAATGTTGACCATTGACACTTTGACTTTTGACCACATGTCATGCACCTATTGGAGAGCTGGTGGGGGCCTGTCCCCCTGCCAGAACCTGGCAAGGAAGAGGGCGCACGCCACCCTTGGCGTGTGCCCAAGTTGGAGGCGCCTAGGAGTCCCTGTTGGACAGGGACTCCATCTCCTTTTTGGATTCCAATTAGAGTTCTCCTAAGAACCAACTTTGACTGATCTTAGGCACCCTCTAAGGAGGAATCTAGGGAACTCTATTCCCAGCAATCAGATTTAGATCTGATTTCACAAAGAGTTGTGATTGGTTGGGAAGAAGAGGAGTTGGATCACAGACATAGTCTATAAATAAGACCCTGCGCCCAACTCAAATTAAGATTGAGAAATTCAAACCCCATGCCCCAAGGCTGCCTCTCCCCTCTTCCTCCATGCCAAACCACCTTCTCCCTCTCCTCTCCACGTCCAAAAGGAGTTTTGGACCTTGGTTGGTGCAATCCAGATCAAAGAAAGGCGACTGAAAGCTAGAAGGCTGCGCTGCTGCAAAGGACGACTGCTGATCTTCAAAAGGAGTTTTGAAGATCCTCCAGATCAGATCCAGATCTAATTTTTGGAGATGTGATAGAGAAGAAGAGGATCTCTAGATCCAGCCCGAGTGGATACCGGTAGAGGCCAGGCACTTGCGTGGCTAGATCCAGAACCTTCCGCTGCATACAGGATCATCAACGGGTAATAGGATTACCCAAATCAAGGTAAATTAAATTTGATTTAATTTATCTATTTTATTTTTTTTAAAATAATAAAATCAATCTAAATATTAGATCTGATTGATAAAGAAAAAATTGAAATATATCTCTTGATCATCAGATCTGAACGCCTTCATCAGGATTTTCTCAGTATTTAACATTTGCCATATTTCATAATCGAAATAGGCTGCAACAGCAAGCAATGTGCGGATGGATTTTAGCATAGCTACTGGGGAAAAGGTATCCTGATAGTCAATGCCTTCGCGTTGACTATAACCTTTTGCCACTAGTCTAGCCTTGAATGTCTCCACATTCCCATCTGCACCAATCTTTCTCTTGAAGATCCATTTACACCCAATAGGTACTATACCTTCTGGTGGATCTACCAAGGTCCAGACTTGGTTTGAGTGCATCGAGTCAATTTCTGACTTGCATTGCCTCTAGCCATTTCTCGGAGTCGATATCTGATATCGCCTCGTTGTAGGTTTTGGGATCATCACCATGAGCACCATTACCTACGAGGAACATTTTCCTCTACTTTCCTCTGAAATAATACCTAAGTATCTTCTCAGGGGGATGGAAAACTCTTTCCGATCTACGAGGTGGAGGAGGTAGTGTTCTTATTGGCTCAACCTGATTTGGTTCCAATTGGTCCTTAGCTCGTTGCTACTTGTGAGACTTTCTCATCAAGCTTGATCTGCTTTCCAATGCCGCTATCTTGAATAAACTATTTTTCAAGAAAGATGGCATGTCGACTCACAATCACATTGTGGTCTTCTGGAATGTAGAAATAGTATCCTAATGACTCTTTAGGATATCCTATGAATCGAGCTCTAAAGGACCTAAACTCTAACTTGTCCGCTTGTTGTCTTTTGACATGAGCCGGACAACCCCAAATTCTGAGATGACTCAGACTTGGTTTCTTATTCCATGTCCCCAAAGAAAATCAGGGAGGTCTGTGAAGCTCATCATGGATCGAACCATATCCAATAGAGTCCGATTCTGAAACCCCGTTGAGTTGAGGTGTTCCTGGTGGAGTCCATTGAGAGACTATGAGATAGAATTCCGGCTAAGGTATTCACCTCCTCGATCTGATCGAAGAACCTTAATGGAACCTTAATGTTTGTTTTTCTACTTCATGTCTGAATTCTTTGAACTTTTCAAAAGCTTCAGACTTGTGTCTCATAAGATACACATACCCATACCTAGACAGATCATCGGTAAAGGTAATGAAGTAGACAAAATTGCCTCTAGCCGGCACATCAAATGGGCCGCACACATCAGTATGTACTAGGGCAAGGAGATCTGTGGCCCTCTCCCCATGTCCAACAAAAGGGAGTTTAGTCATTTTGCCTTGAAGACAAGATTCACAAGTTGGATATGACTCGGAAAGTCAATGGACTCAATAGCCCATTTTTCTCCAATTTGTTGATCCTATCTTCTGCTATATGACCTAATCTCAGGTGCCATAGATATCTATCGTTTGGACTATCCCTAGGTCGTTTGGCATTCACGTTTTGCTCGATAGTTAAAAATAGGTACATCAATATGTAGCTGATAAAGACCATTAATAAGGAAACCATTTGCAATTTTATTTCTTTCATAAAGAATGTTACAATGGTCCTTAAAGAAGGTAATCACATAGCCTTCTTGTGCTAAGCATGAAACAGAAATCAAATTCCTGCTAGCTGCAGGCACATAATAACAGTCTTTTAAAACTAAGTCTAAACCAGATGGTAATCGAAGAGGGTATGTTCCCACGGCTACTGCAGCAACTCTTGCTCCATTACCGACATGCGTAGGATCATGTCTCCATCCCTCAGCCTCCTGCTATCCTCAAGACCCTGCATAGAAGTGCACAGATGAGCACTAGAACCAGAGTCAAGCACCCAACTGGATGCAGAAGAAACCGTAAGGTTAGACTCAATAACGAGCATACCTCCAGAAGGACCTTCCTTCTTGTTCTTCAGGGTGGCCAGGTAAGTAGGGCAGTTCCGCTTCCAATGGCCGTCGCTGTTGCAATGGAAACACTTTCCTTTGACATCGGCCTTTTTCTTCGGCTCTGCCTTCTTCTTCTTTGATCCTTCCACCTTTTGCTTTTTCACAGACTTCTTTTTCTTTCCATAAGACTTTCTTTTGGAAGAAGTCCGTTCCATAGCAAGAACTGAGCCTTTAGAACCTTTCATAGAAAGCTCAGCGGTAACCAGCATATTCATTAATTCGGCCAAGGAATTTTGAAGTTTATGCATGTGGTAATTCATGATGAATTGCCCATATGCATCAGTCAAGGATTGCAGAATAATATCGTTCTGCAGGATCCAAGTCCTAACTTCACACCGAGCTTCTCAAGCTCTTCCATGTCCTTGATCATTGTCAGACAGTGATCTTGGACTGACTGCCCATCACGCATCTTAGCCTTAAAAAGTCATTTCGTGACTTGATATTTGGCTGCGCGACTCTGTTCACCAAACATCTCCTGCAGGTGAGCCAACATTTGGCGAGCAGTCCCGATATCTTCATGTTGGCGCTGGAGCTCATCAGACATCGAGCCCAACATGTAATATCTGGCCTTATTATCTTCGTCTATCCATTTTTTCCAGAGACGCTCTCTGTTCAAGTGGATGGACGGGCTGGTAAGGTGGGAGGGTCCTGGTCCAAAACATGGGTTAACTTCTCGGAACCCAAAATAATTTTGTAGTTCCTGAGCCAATCTTTATAATTGGGTCCAGTCAGTCTATGTGTGTCCAGGATACGTGCCAATGGGTTGGACGCAGACATTTTTCTGTAGAGAGTCAAAGATTCTAGTTAGATACTGTAATTTTGACTTGACCAATTTATTTAGGGATTTTATTTTTAAACAAATTAGCTCCCACTATTTTCTCGGATCCCTACACTCCCTCTGTAGAGATGCAAAAATCTCCATGATTAATGATTTCTAGTGGGTGGTGCGGTCTCACCAACTGACTCATCACCTCACCTAACAGTTATTGGTGATGGGTTAGCCAATGAGTGAACAACTCTTGTTCAATGATTCTCTAATCATGGTGCACCCAAACTTGGTCTCTAATTCATGAATCTCACCGTATCCAAAATATTGATCCACTCCTTAGTTAAGTCAGACCCACCATTTGCATAGACTGGGTTCCTAATTGAGTCTCTCACCGTATCCAAAATATTGAGCCCAACTCATCCTCCAGCCCATAGCATCCAATGCCTAATAGACATGGTTGCATCTTTTCCCGGTGCAACTGAGCCACTGTATCCAGCCGAGAACAATCAACCCCGGGAAGGGCCCGCACATCTACAATGGTGGAAGACCTCAGACTTAATCTTTTCTTAGGGAGAATTGATTCAGGTCTCATTAAACTAGACTTGGTCATAGTCATAACAATTATGACTAACCTAGTGGCATGGGTTAGCTCGGATTATTGACCACCTCAGATCAGAACTGTGTCAACAGATATGGCCAGGTAAGTGAGACCGGTGGAAGGAATATGCCATTAACTCGTACAAGAATGCATTCAGGTCGAGTAGCTTCCAATTAAAAACCAGTCGGTCGTATGTGCCAAACTTACCTTAGACACCAAATTGTTGAGCCAGAACCAATTGGGTTAGCCTACAATCCAGACTCTAACCTCTGAGCCTAATTAGGTCTTGCTTGATCGTGACTCGATCTTGACCCAGACTTAATCCTATTAGGCTGGTCAATTTAAGCATTGTTGATCCCATCTAACCAACTCTTGATTCGGTTTGATCAACCGCTTAGACCTAATTGAGCTACCCAAGCCCGAACCCAGTATTATGAATATGTCTTAGATCTAAAATTCTCAATTTTAGACCTAATTAATATTTCATAAATCTTAATTCTTAATTAAGTAGGGTTCATAAACAAAATATGCACAATAAATCCTAGGGTTTCAGGATCTAGGGTTTTGCAGAAAGTAAGTTTTGGGATTTCTGATTAAGGACGAACACGCAGCACCCCTACACATCATAAGAACACCCCATCGAATGGAAGAGAGGGCCTTTAAACCCTTCTTCGTTCTTATGACCGGACGGCCAAGAGGAACGCCTTAATCAGGAAACATGCAATACTACAAAACAGTTAGATCTATATCATATATCATCATATATCTCATATATAAATTAGATCTAATCATGGCATATTTTGCATACATCTCATGTATCGAATCATGCATATTTTTCAGATCTAAATTATCTCATAATAATCTAAAAAATTAGATTTAAATTGATCTAATCAAAATAAATTCTAATCTAGATAATTATGTAGAACTATTCTACAACTAGTCTAGACATGCATCAATCATATCTCATATGATATTTAAAATTAAATAATTTTATTTGCTATTTTTTAGATGTTATTATAACACTTATAATATCAAAAAATAGTAAATAAATAAGATCTAAAATATGATTTAATCAGATTAAATCAAAAACATGCAAGACTATTCTATAGAACTATTCTATTTCTAGAACTAGTCATGCATATCTTCTAATCTTAGATCCAAATCATTTAATTTTAATTTTTTCTGATTTTAGATCTGATCACATCTCATGTGACATCTAAAATTAATTATTTTTTAATTAAAATAAATTTAAAATTAGATCTAAATAATTTTAGAACCATGGCTCTGATACCAGTTGAAAGGAAAATCCTGATTTTTCGGTCCAGGTTCGTTCAGATCTGATCAGATCAAGAGATATATTTCAAAAATTTTTCTCTTTGATCTATATCAGATCTGAGATATTTTAGATCTAATTCTTATTATTTTAATAAATAAAATAAAATAAAGATAAATTAAATCAAATTTAATTTACCTTGATTTGGGTAATCCTATTACCCTGTTGATGATCCTGTTTGCAGCGGAAGGTTCTGGATCTAGCCACGCAAGCGCCTGGCCTCTACCGGTATCCACTCAGGCTGGATCTGGAGATCCTCTTCTTCTCTATCACATCTCCAAAAATTAGATCTGGATCTGATCTGGAGGATCTTCAAAACTCCTTTTGAAGATCAGCAGTCGTCCTTTGCAGCAGCGCAGCCTTCTTGCTTTTTGATCGCCTTTCTTTGATCTGGATCGCACCAACCAAGTCCAAAACTCCTTTTGGACGTGGAGAGGAGAGGGAGAAGAGTGGTTTGGCATGGAGGAAGGAGGGGAGAGGCAGCCTTGGGGCATGGGAAAATTCAATCTCTTGAATTTTGAGTTGGGCGCAGGGTCTTATTTATAGACTAAGCTGTGATCCAACTCCTCTTCTTCCCAACCAATCACAACCCTTTGTGAAATCAGATCTAAATCTGATTGGTGGGAATAGAGAGTCCCCTGGATTCCTCCTTAGAGGGTGCCTAAGACAGTCAAAGTTGGTTCTTTAGGAGAACTCTAATTGGAATCCAAAAAGGAGATGGAGTCCTTGTCCAACAAGGACTCCTAGGCGCCTCCAACTTGGGCACACGCCCTAGGGTGGCGTGCGCCCTTCCTCCTTGCCAGGTTCTGGCAGGGGGACAGGCCCCCACCAGCTCTCCAATAGGTGCATGACATGTGGTCAAAAGTCAAAGTGTCAATGGTCAACATTTGACCAGTCAAAGGTAGACTTTTGACCAAAGTCAAAGAACAAGAAATGGCAGGTGACCAAAAATGGCAGGTAATGTCTTACAAAATAAGACAACCTTTTCTGACTTGGACAACCTCCAGTCAGACCATATGAAGGCCTCTGATTGAGCACAAACTCCTTTGGCTCAGTCAGGACAACTTATTTATGATAGTAAAAGAAGAACGTTAGGTTCAATCGAGTGCTAGCACGATTTCCTTGAACCTAATTGAATCTCATTCAGATCAATTGAACTAGATCAGTTCAATTGATGATCACCAGATTCAAACCCTTGTTTGTGTGACCAGTTAGGTTCAGTTAGGTTCAGTTCTGTATGGTAATGGGATATGTCATGATCTCTATCATCGACATCATCGAAACTCCTTTCGATGGATCAGAACTCTTCTGATTCGAACAGCTAGAATGATCGATCATCTAAATCATTCTAATTGCTCCCAAAATCCACCAGTGACACCTAGCAGTATATGGTGGCAACCCATCAGAGCTGAATGCGAACCTCTTGGTGCAGCTACCTGTGTGATTAAGTTCTTCTATCTTGAGCCCCGATCAGATTAGGGTTAAGGTGAACTCGTCAAACCCTAGTCTCTGTCATATGATGTAATCATTCGATTCGAGTCCAATGTGAAAATCTAAATAGAAACTCTTTCTATTATTTCACTCTGCCATGGCCATGGACTTCTGGACTTGATTCTCATGATCATCATAGGGCTGCTCCTCTACCACCGAGGTAGATAGATTCCATCTTGATGCAATCCAGTTCCTACAATGAACATGCTATAGCCAACATACACCTCAGGGTTCCATATGGCTAGGAGACCGAGTAATGGTGTAGTCAAACTATAACACCCTCAAGGTGAACTGCCGATGCACCTCAGGTCAAAGAACCAGACACACTACTGCAGCATCGAGTCAGTCATTGACGAGAAGGTAGACTCCCTAATGACTACTCGAGGTGGTCACGCTCAGTGCCCTCGTTCTCTAACGAGTACCTGTACTCTCGCTCCGGTGTCTCCACACCGTAGACTCAAGACTCATCTACTAAAGAGAAGCGATTGTACACCAACCTTCCGGATCAATCACCATCCTCGTGATGATCCTATGGTCGGGAGCATTTTATGAGTTAATAATGATTATTCATGTCTTAAATTTTCAACTCTTGAAAATATGAATTATCATTACCATTAACTCAAAGGATGTATCACAGACACTAAATACACATATGTGATAGAAAATAACCCATTTTATTGATTTTTAGTCAAAATTATAATTTTGCCCCTAGAAGTGTATTACAAGTGTCAGCCAATTCTGGCTTCTAGGGCACATATCTAACAGTATTAATTTTTTATTTTTTTGATATTCTGAAAATATTTAAGGAAAAAGATTTTTTGATTTGTTATTATGTTCAAATTGCTATATTTGAGCCAACTGTCATAAGCTATGATAGCGATTTTCTAATCGCTGCTACAACAGCCATCACCATAGCTCTATGGCAGCGGTTGTTTGAACCACTGCCATAGATAGCCTATTGTAGCGATTTATAAACCACTGCAATCAATCAATCTATAGCAGCGATTATATAACCACTATCATAATTTATCTATAGTAGTAGCTACATAAATATTGCCATAGGTAATCTATAGCAGCGGTTTCTTAACCACTGCCATAGGTCTAATACAGCGGTTGGCACTATTTGCATCAGAAACCTATGGTAGCAGTTGGCACAGATATGGTAATGATTATAAAACCACTACCGTAGATCTTGAATAATTAAAAAAATTAAAAATTTTATTTTTTTATATATTTTATCTGATAAATATAGATATATAACATAAGAAAATATAATAAATATAAAAATTATTCTAAAATATTAAAATTTTATTATCAAATAAAATTTATTATAATATTTTTTTAAAAAATAAAATACATCAAAAGTCTCCTAAATCTACATCATCATCGTCGTCACCAGGAGCCGAAGCCAGAGCTAGAGCCATAGTTGGAGTCGAAGCTGGAGCTAGAGTCAGAGCTAGAGCCAGAGCTGGAGTTGGAGCTAGAATGCGGGCCAACATATTCTCGAAACTCATGACTCCAAAATATGCACTAAGCATCGACATCATGTCGCTTACGATGCTCTCCAGATAAGATGCACGCTCCTCATTCTGATCTACCCACATCGCAGCATGATTTGCCCATGCCAATGCCTCCTCAAGCTCCTTCTGACTAACGACACCAGAAGTCTTTGAGGAGATGCTCGCCTTAGATCAGTAGCTCGATGGCGTGTGTCTGAGCCTTCATCGAATCCTCTGAGAGTGTTCAAACCCCAAGATCTGAGATAGATGGTCATGGAGCCCAGAGGTATTCAGGCCCTGGCTCGTGAGCACATCTAACTAATCCTGTAATCATAAATTAAAATAAAATTTTATAAGAAATGCTATAATACTAATCATATATACTAATATTTTTATTATTTACAAAAATATGCCTGATCGCGGTATTCATCGGCTTGCCCATCTTGTCCATGCAGCTAGATCAAAAGATCTCGCTTCGGTTGGGCATCACTTCATCTCTCATCAGCTATAACAAAGAATAAATTTATTAGAAGGATGATAAAAAATATGAATTTAATTTATCCAGTAAGATTTAGAATTAATTATCTCTCTATGCACACAACTGACCATAGACTCATGGCCTAGAGTGTGCGTATACTCCTGAACTGCATGGTTCTTTCGATTCTGACGAAAGGTAGCCTAACAAATATTCAAATAAATAATAAATATTTAAAAAAATTAAATAAAACTTTAAGCATATTAAAAAATTTAAAAGTTAGAAATTTTATCTCAAACTTCTGGCTCCTTCAGTGTCTAATCATCCTTTCCCACTGACTTGGAGGACAGTCTTGTATCCAGGGAACAAGCTCCTCTAGAGTGTCTTGTCAGTGCTCGAGCCATCCTTTATGGAGCTTGACCTTGTAACCTTAGTACAACTTTTCGATCTTTTAAAGTTGGGCATCTCGAGTCCTCTCATGATCGAAAAAGTCGTACCTTCTCTACGCAAAGTTATCAAAAATTAGTTACAAAATTATTCTAATCAAACATATGTAGTGTAAATATATAAAATATATAAATATAACTAAGATGCATGTACTTACCCATATCTCCTCCCATATCCAATCGTTGATGGCAGCATCCATCAAATGCCAATCTCTGGGCTCTATGAGAATGATGTCCGACCACCTCACAAGCACTCCAAAAAAGAAATGCATCTTTCATACGGTCTCCCCTACTGACCTCCCCTCCGCATCGTAATAGACCATCACCTGATGCTGATAGTTTCATATGTGTGGGATCATGAAATGTCTGACTGGATGATGCACCTGCAATGCAAATACATTATGCAAATATATAAGTGTATAAATACTATATAAAAAATAAAGTTGTGCTAATATAATAAAAATGTACACTCAGATGCCTGCGTAGTAGCATGTGTCTCAGATATGAGCAATGGTAGAGGCTCAGCTATCGGTAGAGTAGATGCCGTCGGTGGAGCAGATGTCGATGGTGAAGGTCCTTGAGCAGCCGATGTCGAGATAGATGGAGAATGCTTCGACTGCTCCACAGATGCTGAATACGTGTAATCCGTCAAGGGGCAGGGGTGAAAGCTAGATGGCATTTCGGTGCCATCATGATCTGCAATATTAAAGAATATTAATCAATATAACATATTGAACAATAATATTAGTATAGCATCAATAAATAGTCTCTAATATTTATACTAGATGGAGGTTCTCTTAATAGCTAACATGGCACGACCTATCGGCACGGCATGGCACAGCACTGGATGGAGTGATCTTCTAATACCCCATTCTTTCAAGTCAAGTTGGGAATTCAAGTCATCCTTGATCTTATCCTTGATATTCAAGATTGTTACCAAAAGGAGCACGCACATATTCTTTTCAATATGCATTATATTTAAGTAGTGGCGCAATAAGTTTGTCTCCCAATAAGGCAAGTCAAAGAAGATGCTTTTTTGGCGGCGAGGTTGGATCCCTCCCTTCCTCTCTCCCTCTCAGGACCCCATCCCTCCCTCCCTCCCACTCTCGGTCTCCCTTGTCGGTGGCCAACAAGTGACTGGCCCTCCCTCTCCCAATCTATCGGTCTTCCTCTCAGTCTCTCTATTTCTTAGTTTTGGATCCTGAAATCGGGTCCGACCTTCCGAGATCCATTAGGGTTCGGATCTGGTACTTCAAGTATAGACCCATTGAGTATTCGGATTTGGATCTGGTACTAATAATTAAAATTGGGTCTGGATCTGAATATTCAAATTTTGATTCGAACCCAATCCGTTGACAGATTTAGTCCACAGCCACCGACATGGCATAGCCCAAGGCTACCGCCACGGCATGGCCCAAAAACTATGGTATATAGATAATTATAATATTTATAATAAATATTTATAATATTTATTATAAATAATTTATTATATAATATTATTATAAATATAAATAATTAATAAATAATACTATAAAATTTTAAAAAAATTATACTTATGGCTATAAAGAGGGGGTCGCACCAAAAGCTCCGAGGATCGTCGATGACGATGCTAGAGGAGGACGATGGCACTAGAGGTAACCTATGAAATAAAAGCAAGATAGTAAGATAGAGAAGAGAGAGAAAGAGGAAAGAGAGAGAGAGCAGGGGTGGTTGAGGATGGAGGGCTAGGGGTAGAGGGCACAGTGACGAGGTGGCTCGGGAGGCACAGTGACAGGAGGGTCGGTGATCGAGAGGGAGAGTGGGGGTAGGGGGGTGGGGGGTGGCAGGGAGGATGGGAGGGCTGGGGGGTAAGGAGGATGGGGTGTAAGGAGGGGCTGCGGGGGGAGGGTGGGGGTGCTAGGTGGCGGGTGGCAAGAAGGGGTGGTCGGAGATGGGGGGGCTGAGGGGTGGCAGGGTGGCGGTGAGGGGCGGTCGGGGATGGAGGGGAAAGAGGGGCGATCGGGGGGAGGTTGCAGGGTGGGGGGGCTGATGGGGGGTGTTGGGTGGTGGGAGGAGTGGCCGGGGATGGAGGGAAGGAGGGCGATCGGGGGGAGGGTGGGGGGTGGTGGGGCCAGATGGGGGGTGGTGGGTGGCGGGGAGGGGCGGTCCGGGATGGGGGTCTAGAGGGGGAGGGGGAGGGGGAAGGAGGGGCGGCACTGGCCGGGGGGAGAAGAAGCCGCACCGACGACAAAGAGGAGATGGAGAGATAGAGAGAGATCGAGCATGCATGGAAGAGAAGCAGAAAAAATTTAGAAACTTTTAACCTAATCTACGGTAGCGGTTATCGAATCGCTACCATAGATCTACGAAAATGATTATCCAAAACTACTATCACAGATTTACGATAGTGGTTCTATAACTACGGCTGTAGATCTATAGCAGCGATTTTTGATAACCACTGTCATAGGTTGAAAATAATTTTTTTATTTTTTTTAATTATTATATAATTTTAAAATTTAATGCCCATCTTTACCATTCATTATCTAAATAATTATCATTAAAGTGTCATCGCAAAAGGTCGCCTAGATCCGATGGCCCTAGCTTCATCGATTAGAAAAATTTGATTTAGATGATCACGAAAGATGATGCAATAATCTGATAGATGAAGATCTTCGATAGGTCCAAAAATCTATAACAATGATCTTGATGATGTTTGTAGCATACTATCAAAGTTTCACTTCAATTGGATATCGTTATCATAGTCAATTTAGTACGGAATGATTTCGATCGTTAAATTAGAAACAAGTGATCAAAGGGTTAAACAGCATTTGATTATGAGATAATTTTTTAGTTAAATAATCTTTGTTATAATTTTAAACATTGTATATGATGATTATAGTAAAATTTAAATTATTTTCATATAAACTTTTTATGTTAAGCAGATATTGTAAAATGAGCATAACAACCAGTGAAGTTTCAGAATGGTTGTCAGGAGACGTATAGTTTTAGATCATTCTTCATCTCACGAGTTGAATTTTATAATCACCACCATAAAAAATAATTAAAGTAGTAGCCAAGATCATTTATAAAAAAAATTATATCATAATCGAACATCGTTTGATCCTTTGATCACTCGTTTATCATTTAACAATCGAAACTAACCAATTCTAAATTGACCAAGATAACAATATTCGATTGAAGTGAAACTTTGATAGTATGCTACAAACATCATCAAAATCATCGTTGTAGGTTTTTGGATCCAACGGAGGTCTCCATCTATCAGATTATCGCATCGTTGTTCATGATCATCGAAATCAAATTTTTTTGATCGATGAAGTTAGGGCCATCGAATCGAGGTGATCTTTTGCGATGACACTCTAATGATAATTATTTAAATAATGAATGATGAAGATGGACATTAAATTTTAAAATTATATAATATTTAAAAAATATATATATGATAGCGATTATAATTAACCGTTGCCATAAATAAGCTTATAGCAGTGGTTCCTACTAACAGCTGCTATAGGTCTGATTTATAGTAGTGGTTTCACTAATCACTACTATAGGTCTGATCTATAGCAGTGGTTATAATGAATCGCTGCTATAGGTCGACCTATGGCAGTAGTTTCTTATAACTACTGCGATAGGTTCGACCTATTGCAGTGGTTAACGAAAATCACCGCCGTAGGATCTATGGCAGTAGTTTCAAAAATCGCTACCATAGTATGCACTGCCATAGATCCTTTTTGTAGTAGTGTATGCTCATAGACAGTAGAAGCATGGATGCTGTGAAAAGGTTGAAAAGGACATTATCATCTGATTTTGAGATGAAGAATTTAGATCCAGCTAAGAAAATCTATGAAATGGAGATTTATAGAGATAGGTGCAAAGGGATGCTCCATTTGTCACAAGAAAAGTATATCCAGAAGGTTCTCGAGAGGTTTGGGATGGAGAAGGCCAAACATGTAGAGATGCTATTGCCGAGCCATATGTCTCTCTTCAAGTTATAGAGCCTCCAATCAGAAGAGGAGAGAGAGTACATGGAATGAGTCCCTTATGCAAATGTTGTAGGCAATGTGATGTCTATGGTGTGCTGCAGACCAGATATAGCACATGCAGTGAGCACGGTTAATAGATACATGGCTAACCCTTGGAGGAAACATTGGAAAGCATTGAAATGAATATTGAGATATCTGCATGGAATAAGGAATTATGGTTTGGTGTTTGGTGGACAGTCGGAAGGATTTGGAGAATAATCTGTGAAGATGTGTGAAGGTTCAGGTCCTCTAGAAGGATTTGTTGATGCAAGTTATGCTGGTGATCTTGATACAATGAGGTCTACTACTGGATACCTCTTCTACATATATGGTGGATCGGTGTCTTGGAGATCAATCCTTTAGCCAATCATGGTCTTATCTACCATAAAGGCCATGTACATTAGGATAACGAAAGCTGCAAAGAAATTTCTTTGGCTTAGGAGGCTGATTGATGAGTTGGAGGTCGAGTAGAGCAAGGCTACATTGTTCAGTGATAGTCAGAGTACTCTGCTGTTGGCACAGAATCCAGTTTATCATGTGCGCACAAAGCATATAGATATGAGGTACCACAGGATCAAAGAGCTAATGGAGGAAGGTGAAGTGGAACTGATGAAGGTCCATACCAGGGAGAATCAGTCTGATGTACTCATGAAGGTACTCCCTAGTGATAACTTTCAAAGATGTATGGCATGGATGCGTCTGTTGAGAAGAGATGAGTTCACAAGGACTTAGAAGTACTAACTTGGAGAATGTGAGCTCAGAAGTGGCACTCTCAAGTCTTGAAAATATGAGAAGATAGGTCATGAAAAGATGGAAGCAAGTTGGAAGAGAAATCAGCTCTCCTAGCAAAGTTCAGAAATTGAGCTGGCTCACCATGAGACTGAGTTGGTTAAGTTAGAAACTGGGCTAGCTCAGTCCAGGACTGGATCGGCTAGGTATCAGAGAAAAATTTAGATAGAAAATAATATTTTTGGACTGTTGGCATGATACACAATTGGGTCAGCTTAGTTTGGGACTGAGCCAACCCAGTTATAGGTTAGCCGGCTCAGTCTGAAACTAGGCCAACTCAATTTTTGTGGGTTATTATTTTGTGTATATGGGTTGTTTGGATTTGGAGAGTTTTTTTATAAGCTTGGGCTTTATCCTTTGTAAAGTATATATACTAAAAATAGGTTAAGATTGTAAGTGTGCTGAAATATACTGAATAAAAGCTCTTTTTTCCTAGAAATCTCTTCTTCTCTTTTTCTCTATTCCTTAAATTATTTGATCATGCTTCCACATTGAATCTTTGAAAAGTACTTTCTCGTTGCTTGGCTAATCACCGACGGCCATGCCGATCCATGTGGAAAGAGCGCGCATTCCTGACACAGTCGTGTGCATAGAGAGGTAATGAATTTTGAATCTTACTAGATAAATTAAATTAATATTTTTTTTATATTTTTAATAAATTGATCTATTGTTATAGCTGATGAGAGATGGAGTGATGTCCAGTCATAGCGAGATCTTTCGATCTAGCCATATGGATAAGAAGAGCAGGCCGATGGACGCCACGATCGAGAGAATTTTTATAAGTAATAAATATATTAGTATATAATATTAGTATTATAGCATTTTTTATAAAATTTTATTTAAATTTATAATTATAGAAGTAGTTAGATGCACTCACGAGCGAGGGCCCGAACACTTCTGGCCCCCATGGCCATCTATCTTAGGTCTTGGAGCTTGAGCATTCTGAGAGAATCTGATGTAGTCTCGAACATATGCTGATGAACTATTGGTCTTAAGCGAGCATCTCTTCACATGCTTCCAATGTCGTCAGTCGGGAGCAGCTTGAGGAGGTGTTGGCATAGGTAGCTTAGGCTATGGTGTGGGCAGATCAAGCTATGACATGGGTTGCTCATGCTGAGGAGCGCACATCTCATCTTGAGGGCATCCTGAGCACCATGGTGATAAAGCTCAGCATGTATTTTGGAGCAAACTTTACGAGCCTTGGGGACATGTTGGCTAACGTTCCAGCTCTAGCCCCTCCAGCTCCAGCTCCTCTAGCTCCGACTCCAGCTCCAGCTCTAGCTCCTCTAAGTCGTGCTCCATCTTCTAGTGAGACGATGATGTAGATTTAGGAGACTTCTGATTTTTTTAAAAAAAATATTATAATAAATTTTATTTGATAATAAAATATAAGCATTTCAAAAATATTCTTATATTTATAATATTTTCTTATATTTTTATTATGTTATATATATCTCTGCATTTATCAGGTAAAATATATAAAAAATTAAAAATTTTATTTTTTTATTATTCAAAAGCTATGGCAGCGGTTGCAACCATAGGCGTGCCAAGTAAAGCAGAAAGTTTTGTATCAATCGTTGTCATTAACCTATGGCAATAGTTATGAAACTACTACATTAGACCTATGGCAGCGGTTAGAAAATCACTGCCATACCTAACTGCTACCATAGCTTAACCTATGGCAGCGATTTATAACTGCTGCCATAGCTCAACCTATGGCATTTGAAAATCGCCGCCATAGATCAACCTATGGCAGTGGTTATAGAACCACTGCCATAGACTATGTATGGCAGTGGTTCTCATAACCATTACAATAATCACTATCATAGACCTATGGCAATGGCCGCAGTGGCAGCGATTAGTTAATAGCTGCCATAGGTTAACTAACTGCTGCCACAGCCTATGGCAGCGATCTTTTAGGGTATGATAGTGGTTACAAACTGCTACCATAGCCTTATTCTATAGTAGTGATCGATGGTCTCTCAGTCCACAAACTAGGCATGATTCGACTCCCAATCACTGCTCTCCCCAACAATCTGAGGCATGCATTGTCTAGGACCTCATGATAAAAAAAGATTTCAAGAGCTTGATAAATGAATTGAGGCCATAAATAAAGCTTCTTCTTCTCGACCCTATGATGAGTTCAGCGATGAGCCTTTTTTTGATGAGAAGATTATGAAGGAGCCACCATCACCAAACCTTAAGCTCTCTAGTTTGAGACCTATGATGGGACCACCGATCCCATTAACCATGTTGAAACCTTTAAGATAGCATTGCTCTTCCAAGGAGTATCAAATACCATTCTCTGCCGGGCATTTCCCGCAACCCTTAAGGGAGTGGCTCGATAATGGTTTTCCAACTTGAAACCGAACTCCATACATTCTTTTGAAGAACTGAGCTAGTCCTTGGCTATGCATCTTATCAGCAATCAGAAGTAGCAAAAGCGGTCTGACTACCTTAACACCATCTGACAAAGGGAGCAGGAGTCGATCCGCGACTATGTAAGCCATTTTAATGTGGCAACCCTGGAAGTCCATGACCAAGATTAGTTGGTCATGATGACTATCCTGATGGATGGACTACTAAAGAATGACCTGAAGAGATCGTTAATAAAATCCATCCCCTAAGACTATGCTGGGATGCTGAACCGGGTGAGAAAGTATTCTCACCTAGAAGAAGCCTTTGCTGAGGATATTCCTATCCATTCTATAGTGGCAAGAGCAAATAAGAAGCATTCCCCAAGAAGGTAGGAGGTTTACCACTAGCACTCCCAATCTCCACCCCGAAAGTAGAAGAGTGGGGCTCCATCTAGAAATCATCGATCCCCGAGCCCTCAAAGGAGAGACCGCCAATGCTCTCCCTCGAGGTGGTATCACAACTATACGCCTCTAGACACCGCTCGGGAAGAGGTTTTAATGGAGATTCAAGCTGAGCTTTCTCAACCTCTAAAGATGTAGACAAAGCTCGAATGCTACAATTCTATGAGGTATTGTTTCTACCATTATAACCATAATCATGATACTGAAGATTACCACCTTCTTCATGACATGATTGAGAGGCTTATTTAGGAGGAAAGGCTAAATCACTTCATTCGGGAAAGAACTCTCCTGTGCTGACCTCCTTCAAGAGATCGACATCCACCTCGCCAACCTTAGCACCCAATGCCAATACCAGCGCTAGAGGCAGAAGAGCCAGTGGTGGCAAAAGAGTGACCTCCCCATAACGAAATCCATATGATTACTAGGAGATCATCTAGATCAATAGTGGCGAAGATGCCAAGGCTTGAAGATAGGCTTGGAGATGCCATCACTTTCACCAAGCAAGATGAAGAAGTTGTACAACAACCACACAATGATGTAGTGATTGTCACTTTAAATATTGCTGATTATAATGTACACCGTGTATTTATTGATAATGAAAGCTCGATTGATATTCTATACTTTCTCGTCTTCTCCTAAATGGAACTTACTCCTGATTGATTGAGTAGATTTGATACGCCGATCCAAGGCTTCTTTAAAAGCTTGGTAGTACTTGAAGGAATAATCAAGTTGCCTATCACAGTGGAACCCCCCCCCTCGGCATGTGATGATTCAGGTAGATTTTCCTATTATGAAGCTTCCCTCAGGTTACAATGTAATTCTTGAAAAGACATTGACAGCTACGATATCCCCATCTAATGGTCAAATTTTCAACCATAAATGGGATAGGACAAATCTAAGGCAACCAAGTTGTGGCGCGGTAGTGCTTTGCCACAAAACCTCAAGCGAAAGATCAAGTAGAAATCCAGCCTGAACTTCCAATAGGGCTGGATGCACGAGATTACCTAGTCGAGGAGCATGCCCAACCATCTGATGAGCTCTTGAAGATCCCATTGAGGAAGGAGAATTCTTATCAGACTATAAAGATTATCTTCTACCTTGATCAGATAATGAAAAGTCAGCTAATCGCTCTTTTGTAGGCAAATGCCCAGAATTGATCTAGATCAAATCTGGATGGCACCTAAAGGTAAGGAGAAAATAGCCTTTATTATTGATCGTGGGCTCTTTTGCCATATGGTGATACCTTTTGGGCTAAAAAATGTAGGAGCCACATACCAAAGGTTGGTGAATGAGATCTTCAAAGACCAGATCAATAGGAATATAGAGGCATATGCTGATGACATGCTGGTCGAGAACCATTCAACTCCAGACCACATTACAAACTTTCAAGAGACCTTCAATACTTTTCGTCGATACAAGATGAAGTTGAACCCTACGAAGTGTGCCTTCGAGGTCATCACCGGCAAATTTCTCAGATTTATGGTCTCTCGCAGAGGCATCGAGGTGAATCATAAGAAGATTAAAATAGTCATGTAAATAACTTTTTTAGAAATAGTTAAAGAGGTACAATGCCTAATTGGTAAAATAGCCTCATTTAACTATTTTATCTCCAGGTCAGTCGAGAGGTGTCTTCCTTTTTCTTAAGACTTCAAGCAACCAAAGAATTTTCAATAGACCTCAAAATACCAAGAGGCCTTTGAAGAGCTAAAAAAGTATCTTAGCTCCCCACCTTTGCTCACCAAACCACAACTGGGCGAAGAACTCCTTTTATACTTGGTTGTCTCTCCAGTGGCAATCAGCGCAGTCCTTGTTTGAGAAGAAAGATGGCTATAGAAGTTTATTTATTATACCAGCAAGGTCCTTCATAATGCAGAGATTAGATACACTAAGCTGGAAAAATTGATCTTCACACTGGTCATCACAACTAGAAAGCTCTGACCCTAATTTCAAGCCTACACCATAGTGCTACTTATGGATTAGCCAATTAAAGTGGTGCTTCATCATCTGAATACTTTGGGTTAGCTCACAAAATGGGCTTTGAAACTCTTACAGTCGGACATACACTGCTGACCGAGGCCTTCTATCAAAGCATAAATCTTAGCCGACTTTGTCCTCAAATGCACCATCCTGAATGGAGAGAGTCCGAAAGAAAATGTCGAAGAAAGGTTAGAAGACCCCACAAGCTCAAAAGGCAACAAAAACTTGGGGTCAGATCCTGAAGAATCATAGACCTTGCATGTTGATGGCTCATCAAACTTGTCAGGATCGGGAGCTAAACTCATTTTATCCAGCTCGAAAGGAGATGTGGCTGCATACGTCTTGCTTTTCGAGTTTTCAACCACCAATAACAAGGCAGAATATGAAGCACCGAGCTAAAGATCACCAAAGAAACTAAAGCCCAACACCTGAAGGTCTTTAGTGATTCCCAGTTGATGGTCAGATAGATTAGAAAAGAATATGAAGCTTAGGAAGAGAATATGAGAAAATACCTTTAAAAGGTAAAAGATCTAATCTCATCCTTTCAATATTTTGATATTCAATAGGTTCTCAAGGCACAAAATGCCAGAGTTGATGTCTTATCCAAGCTGGCATCCTCATTACCCATCGATCTGAAGAAAGAGATCTACTTTGAGGTCTTAAGAACTTCAAGCTTAGAAGAGCCTATCTCCATCCAGCAAATCAATAAGGAGCCTAGCTGGATGGACCTTCTACTGAAGTATTTGAGATCAAGCGAGCTACCACTTGATCGGAAAGAAGCTTGGAGAATCAGAAATAAAGCCGCCATATATGTGTTGATTAATGATGAACTATATAAGCGATTTTTTTCTCTGCCTTTTCTAAAGTGTTTGCATTCATCTGAAGCTGACTATGTCCTACGGAAAGTCCATGAAGGGATTTATAGAAGCAACTTAGGGATAGATCTTTATCTTAAAAAATCCTCAGGCAAGGTTACTATTGGCCTACAATGCAACAGGAAGCATAAAACTTTGTTACAAGATGCGAGCAATGCCAAAGGAATGAAAGAATCCAACGTCAACCAGTGATGACACTTCTAATCCCAATTGAAGCCTGTGGCCATTTGCCCAGTAGGGATTGGACATCTTAGGTCTGTTCCCTCAAGCCTCAGGCCAGTACAAATTTCTTCTGATCACCATTGACTACTTTATAAAATGGATTGAAGCTAAGCCTCTAGCCCAAATTACTAAAGCAAATGTCCAAAACTTCATTTAAAAGTTGATCATCTACCGATACGGTCGCCCTAAGATATTGATTTTCGATAATGATAGACAATTCAATAGAGCTCGACTCTGAAAGTTTTGTGAAAACCATGAGATAGAATAGTGCTTCACTTTAGTAAGCCACTTGCAAGCAAATGGAGAGGTTGAAATCACTAGTCGAACTCTCCTTTAAGGCTTGAAAGTCAGATTGGATTGGCCTGAAGGGTCATCGATAGAAGAGCTTCATCAAGTCCTTTGGGCCTATTAAATCACCTAATGAGTTTCCACTGGTGAGACACCTTTTAACCTAGTATTTAGAATAAAGGCAGTCATACCCGTGGAATTTGGGCTTCCTCCCGAGTCGAGGACTATGATGAAGACACCAACCCCATATGGCTCAAAGCCAATCTCAACCAAATTAAGGAGAGCAGGAAACATGCTATGATGAGGATGGCTGCTTATCACCAAAGGGTAGCTAGGTATTATAGTGCCCGGGTCAAGATTAAAGAATTTCAAGCTAGTGACTTTATCATCCAGCGAACTGATGTCTCACAACCTACAAAGCAAGAAAAACTCGCACCTAATTGGAAGGGCCCTTATCAAGTTGATGAGGTGATACGTCGGGGCACCTAATGCCTGAAACAATTGAATGGAACTCCAATCCCTAGGCCTTAGAATTCAGCCAATCTTCATATGTATCATCAATAATTCAAATGAATAAATAAATTTTAAAATTCATTTCTTGAATTCATCGATGAGTATTTGCATGACAAAAGGACTCATGAGAAGTCCCTCAAGATCCCTTCGATTGGGACATCAACACAATGAATTCCTTCGATCAGAATCACTTCAAATGAAGGTCTCTTTGATCAAGATGTTAACACAGCAAATTTCATAGATCGAAATCATTTCAAATGAAGGTTCCTTTGATTAGGATGATAACACAGTGAATTTTTTAGATCAAAATTGCTTCAAATGAAGGTTCCTTTGATCGAGATGTTAATACAGAAGTCCCTTTGATCAAGACATTAATATGCAAGAACCCTTTGATCAGGATGTCAACACAATGCATTCCTTTGATCAAAATCGCTTCAAATAAGAATTTCTTTGATCGGGATGTCAACACAATGAATTTCTTAGATTGAAATTGCTTCAAATGAAGATCCCTTTGATCGGGATGTTAACACGGTGAATTTCTTAGTTCAGAATTGCTTCAAATGAAGGTCCCTAGGATTAGGATATTAACCTAACAGGTTTCTTAGATTGAAACTATGTTGTATGAGGTCCCTATGATCGAAATATTAACTTAATAGGTTCCTTTGGCTGGAACAACTCCCCTTCGAGTCTCTTTTATCGAGGCATCAACTTAACAAATTTGCAAAGGTCAGAATACATAACAAAAAAATAAAAAAATTATATTTATTCATTGAAGAAAATTCTTACAAGAGTAATAATATTACAATTGCTTTTACAAGAAACAACAAAAAAGAGAAGATTTTACATCAGAATTATAGTAGATACTATGGGATCAAGATTTTAACATAATGTTATCTTCTCTTCTTCGAAAATGACATAACGCGACCATGAGCCCATTGAGGTTAAGATTGCATTCACTTGGTGCTTATCTCTCAATGGCACTGAGCTTTAAACTTCAAAGAAGCCATGGCTGATGTCAAGATCGAGGAGAGCCACAAGCTAGAGGTGATGAAGGTGATCCCACCCAGGTTGAAGCAATGTTTGCTTAGAGTCCAACTCCATGTAGCATCTGACCAAGGATCCCTCCATCAATGCAGATGCATGATAGATATCTTGGAGAACAATCTAGTTTCCATCAAAGCATCCCCTCGATGTTCCAAGAATGTAGTCTTTGAGAAGGCCATGGTAGAGAGAGTCTTCAAGGTAGAGGATGCAATCTAGACCATCATCCCTGAAGGCAGCTCAACCCTCTTCTCCTTCCTTTCGAAAGTGGTGCACCATGCAAGCACTCAAGGAACAGTCATTGGATCCCTACCTTTATCAGACAAAGAAACTATGGCAAAGCTCTTGGGGCCGAGGAAACGACCACCCCTAAGGTGAGGAGTAAAATGACAAAGATCTCAAGATCGAGAACGCAGATATCCCACAATCAGAACATCCATCATGAACATCTTCGAATCGATCAAGGACCAAGGAGGTCCCACTGCTTCCTCAAGTAGGCAACCATGGTCCCGGTAGAGGAACATAGCTGAATCCCCCTTAGGGAATTATACCATTCTATTTCCATCCCATAAAATATTCAGAATGTCTAAATGGAAAGAGAAGCAAATGAAAGTCTCCCTTTTAAAAGAAAAGTCTGTCATAATTGCTCTCGTCAAATCATGCCACATGCTAGTCCACGATTGGATGAATTCATAGCCCTACAGCCATGCATCAAGGTCTTATGTGCGGATTATGGTTACGTCACTTCTAAAATTGTGCACACTTAATGTTGCATAGAAAAACAAGCATGTCCCATCAATTACATGCACGATTAATGAAAAGATTGACTTGTAAGCCCTCAAGTCAGAGTTAATTAGTCCGAGGCCTTCTAAGCTGAACTTTTAACTCCTCAGGTTAGAGTAAAATAAAAAGACCAAGTTAAAAAGGAGGAATCACCGAAAACAAAGAAATTTCATGGAATTTTCTTTACAATAATTCCAACAAGTCCAAAATATATAAATAAAATAAGAAAAGTCATGAGGCATTTTTTGGGTCAATTGGAGCTCTAGCCACGTCAGCAACGGTCACTTCTAAAATCTCATCCAAGAAATCCAGATTCAATTCTGGATACCAGGAAGCCACTCTACTTCGGACGAAACACTTTTTCTCATCATAGGCATCGATCGTGAATTCAACTTTTTCATCCTTGTACTCTTTCGACACTCGAAAATTATCGATAGCCCTTGAAGCAATAGTTTCAACACACACTTTCATGTCCACTACAACATGGCCATTCTCTCCTCTACTGCTTTCAATGCGATTCTTGCCTCTACTTCAAGCACCTCTGTCTTAGTAGACCGTGCATTAATCTCCTCAACCTCCATCGTTAGAGCCTCTTTAATGCCTAACAATCAAGAATTCTCCTTAGCAGACTTCTTCAATGCTGTTTCGGCATCCTAAAGTCTTGTCTCAATAGCATTGGCCCTCACGGAGGCCTTCCCGACCATCTTCAGTGCCCTATCTTTGCTAATTTTAAGTGTTTTGGCATCTATTGAGGGCAAACCCGCTCCTGCCGAAGTTCGGTCGGATATCTAATTATTGAATGATCCCATCTGGTAGCGACGACCAAGATTGACCCTCGATCGAATTTGCAAGATCCCTCTGGACCTCGTCCAGATGAGCTTGAATGGCGGAGGTGGTCGAGCCCCTCCATCCTAGGCAGCCGACCTTTTCAGATCGCAAGTCTTCCGAACTTCTCCTCTAGCAAGACTCCTCCATTAGTCAGACTCCTTTCAGACTTCATCCTCAATCGGACTTCTCCATCAGTTGAACTCCTTCCAAATTCTTTCAGCAGACCTCCTTTCCAATTCCTCCAGCAAACTTTCTTCAGAATTTCTCCAGTAGACATCCGAATCCCATCCAGCTAAACTCCATGCAGTCGCTTGGAAGGGCCTCCATGCCTATGTGGATCTAGCAATCTTCACAGCATGAACCCACTTACACACAAATAATCCTAAAGGAGTCCAAACTCCTCTAGAATTGATGAAACTTGAAGCTCTTCATCACTAGTGCCTACCTCCTCTGAACTTCAACTATTTAATCTCAATGGACTGGCACGTCACGACAACAAACATCCCCCTCTGTAACAAATTCTACGTGACCCCGAATGGCTCACTACCGAATGGTTATGGCTGTCACTATCAGTTTGTTATAGACTTCATCTATAAAAAAAACCCTCCAGATATGTTTTTCCTGGGCACTCTTCTCTCTCTTGATACTCTATCACTTTCTTTTCAGAGCACTCTATTTTTATTGGCCGAAAGAGCTGACTTGATCATCGAAGGATCTTATCAGAGCCACCATCCCCGACTTTGGAAAAGACTTATTTTGTAGGTCATCGACGGTAGCCTCATCTTCTCCGACTTCAGTCTTGAATGCGACGTCAACCAGATTTTGCACTAATAGAATTAGCGCTAGAGGAAGGGACCTCTTTCTCTTGAGGTGCTTTTGTTCTTAAAGGAGTGTTTAGTAGAGATCTCTCTCCTTCTCCTCGGAGTTCCTCTTTCTCAATCGATCTCATTAAGATGCCTCCCAAAAAGGCTTCCACTTGACGATTGACCACCTCCATGACCAGATCTCATCTAGATTTACTCACCCCCATCTCATCCCCGGCTTCTCTAGTTCCATAGGTAGCAATAGTGGATGCAGAGCAATTTAACCACTGGTTCAGCAGGTTAGGAGCCTCACTGAAGCAGTGCAGGCCATGCAACAACAGCAACCTCTAGTGCTAGCCTAATCAGAGCAGGCTTCTCTGAAACCTCAGGATGTAGTTTGGGGATGACCAACTTGGACGAGTCAGTCGATCACCTCCAAAAAAGGGAAGCAGAGGGCAGGGAGCCCCTGCTCTGACCATGACTCTACCCCTATAGGGGCTCTACCGCCATTCAACAAAATAACTTCGAAGATCCACGATCGCAAAGATCTTCTAGATTGAAAGCTGTAAGAAATAAATCAATGGATTGAAGAACTTCACCATGCTCCCTTCTCTCATGGTAATGATATCTATACTGACCCTTCTTTCTCTCATCAAATCATGCAGGAACGGATTCTGCTGAACTTTAAGCTCCCACAGTTTGAGAGCTATGATGAAACCACTAATCTGATCAACCATCTGAAGGCCTTTCAAATTATGATGCTGCTCCACGGTGCACCAGATGCCATCTTATGCCAAGCTTTTTCATCTACTCTGAAGGAAGTAGCAAGAAACTGATACTCAACACTGAAGTCAAGTATGATCTTCTCTTTCGATCAGATGAGCCACTAATTTGTAGCTCACTTTGTTAGCAGCCGACGTCCTCGATGAGGCTCAGATTTCCTCATCCATATCAAGTAGAAGAAAGGAGAGTCCATTTGGGCCTATGTCAACCCCTTCAATACTGTTGCTCTAGAGGTTCGAAACTTGGACCAGTCCATTGTAATGGCCACACTAAAGGATGACCTCATTTAATGTGGCCTCCAAAAGAATGATCTATTATTCTTTCTAGAGAAGAAGTACTCTAAAAATTTTGCTGATATGTTGTCTTGGGCTGATGGTTATGCCCGGATGGAAGAGGCCTTCAAGGCGAAGGATGAAGAAGCTGTGAGAGAGCGATAGGTGGATGATTCAAGCAAACCTGTAGTTGAAGAAAAGCCAAGCGAAGCTCGATCGTGCTTTAGAACTCCTTTTGAGTGCAGACGAGTCCGAACTTCTCCTCGAACTCATCATCAGAGAAGCCCTAATCAAAGGTCATGATAGAACTCTCCTCCCAGAAGGTTCCACACCTATGCTCTCCTTAACACTCCAAAGACTCAATTCTTAATGGAGATCAAGGAGTAGCTACTGAGGTCAGAGAAGATGCGATCTCATCTTGACAAGTGAAATCCTAACAAATACTATCTCTACCATCATGACCATGGTCATAATACTGAGGAATATATCTAGCTCCAAGATGAGATCGAGAAGCTCGTTAGGTGAGGTCGGCTTAGTCGATTCCTATGATGTCGGTCTAAAGTAAGGAAAATCAGCCAAGGGTGCTACCCTACTCGATGGGCTGGATGTTCGCAATGACCTTACTAAGGAGCATGGCTAACCCATGGAAGACCTGATGGCTATCTCTCTAGATGACGGGAACATAGAACACATGGTGTAGATCGGCTCTAGCTTGGATGGAGAAGTTTGAAAGGAGCTCATTGCTTTCTTATGGAAGAATGTCGATGCCTTTACCTGGGTCCCCATAGACATACCAAGAATTGATGCCGAAGTCATGGAGCATCGGTTGGCTGTTGACCCTAAATGTAGATCAGTAAAAAAAAAAGTTTGAAGCCATGCACCAAAAAGATAGAAGGTGATAGCAGATGAAGTGGACAAACTCTTTAAAGCTAGGTTCATTCAAAAAGTGAACTATCCAAGTTAGGTCTCCAATGTGGTCCTAGTCAAGAAGGCTAATGGCAAATGGAGAATGTGCATAGACTTCAAAAAGCTGAACAAGGTCTATCAAAAAGATAGTTGCTCCCTATCTAGAATTGATGAACTGATGGACACAATGTCGGGCCATGAGCTTCTCACCTTCATGGATGCCTTCTTCGGCTACAATCAAATCCGGATGGCACCGAAGGATGAGGAGAAAACTACTTTTATTACTGATCATGGACTTTTTTGTTATAGGATCATGCCCTTCGGGCTCAAAAATGCAGACATGACATATTAGCATCTAGTCAATAAGATTTTTAGGGAGCAAATTTGCCACAACATGGAGGTTTACATAGACGACATGCTTGTCAAGAGCCAAACTTTGATCAATCATGTAGCCAACCTTGAAGAGACCTTCAACACTCTCTGAAGATATAAGATGAACTTGAATCCAACCAAGTGCGCCTTCAGAGTAACCTCGAAAAAATTCTTGAGGTTCATGGTCTTGAGGTAGGGAATCGAGGTCAACCCAGAGAAGATCCGAGCCATCTAGAAAATGACTACACTAAAATCAATAAAAGAAGTTCAATGCCTAACCGAGAAAGTGGCGTCTTTGAATTGCTTTGTCTCAAAGTCGACTAAGTGGTGCATGCCTTTTTTTCAGGCCCTCAAACAATCGAAGAACTTTTGCTAGACTATAGAATGCCAGCAAGCATTCAAAGAGCTCAAAAGCTACCTTGGCTCGCCTCCTCTGCTGGCTAAGCTCGAACTTGGAGAAGGATTGTTTCTATACTTGGCAGTCTCCCCAACAAACCTCACAATGATTTTAGTAAAAGAAGAGGCAAAAATGTAGCAGCTGATCTACTATATAAGCCGAGTCCTAAGGGATACAGAAATCAGATACACTAAATTAGAAAAATTAACTTATGCTCTTCTGATTGCAGTCAGGAGACTTTGGCCCTACTTTTAAGGGGCACACAAAAATACTCTTCATTGATCAGCCAATCAAGGCAGTTCTTCACCGAACAGATGCCTCCGAGAGAATCACAAAATGGGCAATTGAGCTCATAAAGTTTGACATCAACTATCATTCTCGACCGTCAATCAAAGCTCAGATACTAGCCAATTTTATAATTGAATTCATGATTCTAGATGATGCAATACCTAAGCAGAATGAGGCCAGCATTTAGTGGCTGTAATCGAGCTTCTCCAAAAAAAGAGCGGACCTTTCCAAAGGTTTCTGGGCCCTGTATATGGATGGCTCTTTCAATGCTTTTGGTGCAAGTGCTGGACTAATCTTGGTCAACCTGAAAGAAGTTATTATTGAGTATGCACTACATTTTGAGTTTTCTATAATGAACAATGGAGCAGAATATGAAGCTTTGATAGTGGGACTAAAGATAGCAAAAGAACTAGAAGCAGATCGACTCTGAGCTTATATTGATTTATAGTTGATAGTGGGATAGGTCAGTGGTGATTATGAGACTTGGGAGGAAAATATGAGAAGATACCTTGAGAAAGTGAAGAGCTTGACCTTGGCATTCAACAATTTCAATACCCAGTGAATCCCAAGGGCGAAAAGTATCAGTGCCAACCATCTATCCAAATTGGCCACACTTGCCCCCAATAAACTTCTGAAGGAAGTATACTTTGAAGTACTAAAATACCCTAGTTCGAAGAGCCGCTGACTGCCATGTAGATTGATCATGAGCCCACTGGATTGATCCATTGACTGCTTATCTCAGAGGTAGAACTCTCCCTCACGATCCAAAGGAAGCTCAAAAGTTGAGGAATTAGGCCTTCTGGTATGTACTTTATGAGAACAAACCATATAGGAGATCATATTCTTTGCCGCTTTTAAGATGTCTTCGACTTTTCGAGGCCGACTTTGCATTATGGGAGGTGCATGAAGGAACCTATGGAAACCATTTGGATGCCAGATTCCTATCTTACAAGCTGCTTTGACAAGGTTATTCTTGGCTGACTATGCACAATGATTGCATTGAATATGTTAGAAAGTACGATCGCTGTCAAAGAAATATAAAAATACAAAGACAATCGGCCTCCGAGCTTAGCCCACTAAGCACCCCTTGGCCATTTGCATAATGGGGAATGGATATACTTAGCCACTTCCCGATGGCACCCAAAAAATAGAAGTTTCTCTTAGTTGCGATTGACTACTTCACCAAATGGATCGAGGCTGAATCCCTGACAAAGATTACTTAAGCCAAAGTACAAGACTTCATTTGGAAGTCGATTGTTTGTAGATTTGGCTTGCCCTGAATCCTTATTATAGACAATGAGCGATAATTTGTTGGGAAGAAGTTTGCTGAGTTCTGTGAAGGTTTGAACATCTCCTACAACTTCACGTCAGTAGCTCATCCGCAAGCAAATGATGAAGCAGAAGTGACAAATAGAATCTTATTGCAAGGCATTAAGGCAAGGGTTGAAAAAAGCAAGGGGGACTTGGGTGGATGAGCTTTACCATGTCCTATGGGCATACTGAACTATCCAGAAACTATCAACTGAAGAAATGTCATTCGCTCTGGCTTTCAAAATGAAAGCAGTCATCTCGATAGAGCTCAAGCTGCCATTGGCATGGATTATAGCCTTCAGTGAGTAATGTAATTTGCAGGACCTCAGAGCAAACCTTGATCTACTGGAGAAAAAATGAGAAGAAGTCCAAGTTCGGATGGCTGCTTATAGACGAAAAGTGGCCCACTACTATAACTCTAGAGTCAAAGGCAAAATATTCAAAGTGGGAGACTTAAAACTTTGACGAGCAGTCATTTCACAACCTCAAAACCAAGAAAAACTTGCTCCAAATTGAAAAGTTCCTTACAAAGTCAAAGAGGTCGTTCGGCCTAGAACTTACTATTTGAAGGAGCTCGGAGGCACCGATCTCCCATGCCCATAGAGCTCGGAGAACTTATGCATGTACTATTAATAATCTTATTTCAATAAAAATTTTTTATTTTAATATCTTGGATATTGGTGCAAAACTATGATGATAGAAAATAGCCTCTCAAACTTTGTCATTAGATGAAGTTAGCCCTATTAAGAATAGGAGGAGAACCTCATCCTAACATTGAGCTAAAGCGAAGACCTTGGTTACTTAAGTCAGGATGCAGGAAGAGACCCTTTCAATAGTCCTTTTGTGTCCCTATAGCCCTATTAAGAATAGGAGGAGAACCTCATCCTAATATTGAGCTAAAGCAAATACCTTGGTTACTTAAGCCTGGATGCGGAGAGAGGCTCCTTCAATGATCCTTTTATGCCCCTATAGCTTTGTTAGGAATAGGAGGAGAACCTCATCCTAACATTTAGCTAAAGTGAAGACCTCGATTACTTAAGCCAGGATGTAAGAAGAGGCCCTTTCAATGGTCCTTTTGTGCTCCTATAGTTCTGTTAGGAATAGGAGGAAAACCTCATCCTAACATTGAGCTAAAAAGAAGACCTCAATTACTTAAGCCGGGATGCGGGGAGAGGCCCTTTCAATGATCCTTTTGTACTCCTATAGCCCTATTAGGAACAGAAGGAGAACCTCATCCTGACATTGAGCTAAAGCAAAGATGTCGATTACTTAAGCTGGGATGCGGGGAGAGACCCCTTCAATGACCCTTTTGTGCTCCTATAGCCCTATTAGAAATAAAAGGACCTCATCCTAGCATGAGCAAAGTCGAAGGCCTTGCTAACCTAAGACAAGGAAAAAAGGAAGGAAGGAGAGCTCGTCCAGTGGTCCCAAATGAACCCTCGAACCTAAAGCAAAGAGAAGGAAGAAATTCTGTCATCGATCCTTACACGTATTTCTCCTACAATTACTCAATTGCATGAGACGCAAGAAGAAAAATCGCTCCCGGGTCTGCAAAAAAGACCTCAGATAGGCATCCACAACAGCCACATCATTAGAAAACAATGCAAAGAAAAACAAAGTGAAGAAAGTAGAGCCACGAGCAAGCTTTGAATTCGTGCGAAATAAAAATAACAAAAAAGGTATCATTTTATTACAAAAATAAGTTCATTACAAGCAAAACATAGGTCGATAAGATCGATTACGCTAAGAAAAAAGGTGGGGGGAAAGAGAAAGGCTGATGGAATCCTAGGAAGGGTCGGACTCTTCAAACTTCAGACTGGTGGCCATTACCAAAGATTCCTTTAGACGATCGACCTCCTCCTCGAGCTCCCTTTGTCTTATCATGTTATCGTGGAACATCCCATCGGCTCGATGATAGTTCTCCTCTAACTCTTGCTGCCTCCTCAGGACCTTAGACTCGGCCTCTGCATCCTTGGTAGCCTGAAGCTCATAAGTTAGCTCGAGCTTCAGCCACTGCACCTCAGCCTTTTTCGTACTGACCAACTCACAGAGTTCACCGATGATCCTCTTCAAGAAGGTGACCTCCTCGGCCTCCTTGCTTGTACTAGCCTAGAAGCCATCGTCAAGTTGCTACTAAAGTTGGGCTACTTCATTGTTGGAGGCACGAAGCTTTTATTCTATCTTGGATATCCTATCACTCCAGCCTAATTGGTAAGTCTCATATGTGAGCTCAGCATCATGTAGCAGCTTTTGAAGTGCGGAGAATCTCGTCGACCAGTCCCATTCGAATCATGCCTTATCGGAGGACCACGGCGAGCTCCCCTCCAAAAGTTGAATCTTCTCCTTTGCCGCCTTGAATTGAGTCTCGAGGGAGCCAATCTTCGCCATCAGCACCTAAGATTTGTCACTTGCATTCTTCTAGAGTTCGGCTAGCTCTCTCTCGAAGCTCCCTTCCAAATGCTAAAACTTGTGGAGTCCTTCATGTGAAATATTCGGAGGTGAGTGGTCTCTTTGGTCACCTCCAAAGTATTCTTCCATGAAGCTTGAAGGTCATCCTTTGTCTTCTTCAACTTCTTCTTTAGATGATGGACTTCCCTCCTTAGGCTTTTTATTAAAGGTTTCAGGAGAACCCCCTGAGGTAGTGGATCAGCATTGACGGAAGATTGTATTCGAAGTATGAAAAATGCTCAAAGGTATAGATAAAAAAAAATTCACTTTCATTTAATCAAAAAATTTGAGTACAAAGTAAAAAAAAAGAAGAAAAAAAAATGTATAACTACTTGAGGATTTTAACCTTAGGAGAGATGATGGCAAATGAAGCTGGAGCGCTCTCGGCTACCTCAAGTTTTTGAACTAGCTCAGGCACCTCCGTGGTAGGTTCAGATGGATCAGAAGTAGGCTCGATGGAGGAAGGATCGACTGCGGCATCGAACAGGCCCGCTTCTGCATCATCCTCCTCCAAAAATCCAAGGTCGAGCTCAGAAAACTTTCGAGCCACCCTGCCTTTGCAGAGCTTGAAGCCCCTGATGAATGCTTGCTGGCTGAAGGCAATGTTCAAGTCCTTCATTTTGGAGGAGACCTTGAACTCCTCTATGGTCCGTGCCGCTGCCTCTAAGATCAACTTTGACATTTGGGCCTCTAGACCAATGACCCTCCCCTCAGCTTCTTGCCTCCTCTTCTCCTCTAGAGCCAGTGCCGCCTTGAGTCTGGTCGAGACAAACTCCTCCTTTTGAAGTGTGCTGTGTAGGCTCTCATTTTCCACCATCTTCTCTCCCGTGAGGCACTCAGCCTCGATAGCCATTGCCTGAATGCAATTGATCTTTGCCTGAAGACCTACCCGGACATTCAGCATCTTTGGCTCTAGGCGATTTTCCCTCTTTAGGTGGGCAAGGATGTGGTGGCCTGACTGCCATGAACAGATCGCTATAAGATGAAAGAAGAAAGGATGAGAAAATAAAAAAAAAGTATGGTAAGATGATTACCCTAAGGACAGTCCTAAGAGACTTCCAGATGAATTGCCTCTGATCAAGGTCGGCTAGGCAGTCCACTTCCTCTGGTAGGGCAAACTTGTCTGTCAGTTTTGGATGATATTTGGGTTATCGAAGGGGTCTATCCCCTGGTCATCACCACTACTCCGGCTGGGTTCATCTTGATGCACCTTGTAGGCCTTCTTCGCAATGGCTGCTTTCCTCTTCCTCCTTTCTTTCCCTTTGTCAATGGAGGGATCGGGTGCACAATCTCCGATGGAAAGATTCGCAGGCTCAAGAGGAAGAGATTCTCCTTCTACGACGTCGGCATATGTGGTCAGGACGACCTCTTTTCTGGGGCGGACCTCAGGAGCGACATTAGCAGTAGCAGGAGCCACAGGGTCAGAGGCATCGACCTTCACCCGCTTCAAGCCTTCCCCTTCCTCTTCTTCTGGGCATACAGGCCCTTGGTGAGTCTCTCCGCGATGTCGGTATCCATTTCTGCGATAGAGAAAAATGTATAGTTAACCGAGGTATATATGAAACTTCATAAGAATTCATATGCATGTACATATGCAAGACTAATATCGATAGGATCCAGAGCACTTAAATCGATATCGAACAAAGTTTGCTCCCTCAAAAGGTCTGGAAGAGGAGGAGCTTGGTACGCCTTAAGCCAATCAGAGGATTCAAGGTCGGACCCATCTAAACTAGGGACTCGATAGATAGATTCCCTAAGAAAGCCCCAAGGAGGAAGGTCGAGCAATAAGGTAGGACATTGGATAAAAAAGTACTTCTTCTTCCAATTATGAATGGAAGGAGCACCTTTCAGCAACTTCTTCTTGCCAAATTGGGGGGAGAAGTTGTAGGAACCAGATCTAGGATTTCATGGATAGATCTTGAAACTTTTTAGGATCAGACAGCGAAAGACCTAAATAAATTAAATATTTATTTAAGTAAATATGTAAATACCTAGATCTCAGATCTATTACATGATCAAGGTATGATATTAAATCAAAAATTAAAACATAAAGGAGAAGAAAAGGTTGATCACATCAACCTAGATCTATACTACATCTAATGTAGGTATGAAATCAATAGATTAGATCTATTACTTGTGCAAGTTAGACATTCTAACTTGCTGATCTAGACTTGAGGATGAAGTCACAAGCAGCACACGTGTCTGGCCTCTAGGAGTCATCCACACGAGCCTACAAACTCTGATCTAAAGTTCGATGCAGGAAATTAGCATAGCATGCTAGTACTATGCCGATCCTTCTTCGACGGTCGATCCGATGCTCTCTTCTTCAAAATTTGGACTCTCCAAAATATGAGAAGGAAGGAGAGAGTTTTTTTATCTAAGACTCTCTTAGAAAAAACTCAAAAGAAGGAGGAGAGATGAAGAATAAAATAGCCCTAGAAGAAGACCCTCTTCTTCTTCTCTTTTCTCTCACCTAGACATCTAGTTTGGAGCCTATGGAACCCCCATGCCCAAGGATCCTCTTCCTATAATTTTTGCACACCCCAAACCTCTCCCAAAGCTCTATATTTCATGAAAATTTCAGCCAAAAATTCTTTTTAAATAATGAGATATACAGAGTCTAAGTTTGGTCAAATTCTTAGACTAGGAAAGCCATTAAATGGCAAGTTGTTGGTGTGCCCAACTCTTGGGTGCCCCCACCTTTTCTTCTGCCATGGACCAGCAAGGGAGGCACATAAAAATCCCTATTTTATCATGGAAATTAAAGGAAATAAAATAAAGATGGATTGGCATACTATGGGAAGAGTTTTGAGTTGTTAGGATTCTATCATATAGAATTCAAACTCAAAACAACTTTCCATCAAAAAAGATATGTCCATAACTTATTCCAAATAAGTGAAAGAGAGAGAGAGAGAGAAAGAAGGGGCTTGAGAAGCCCTGGGCATGGAGAATTCTCAAATAAAAAAATAAAACAAAAGGGTGTCGGGCGTGAGGATTAAGTGACGTAAGTGATAGGGAGTCCTAGTCATACTAGGACTCCTATTTTGACTTGGTCAAACAAGATCTTTTAACCAAATAAAATCAAGAGCAAACCAACCCAACTAAATTAGGCCATAATCCATTTAAGGACTTAATTAAATTAAATTTTATTTTGATTTAATTTTCTAATCAAATTAGAAAATTGGGTTGACCCAAGTCCTAGTTGAACTAGGACTAGTTTTTTCTTGCACTTGGCTTATCCAATAAATCAATTTGACTTGATCCAATCAAGCCCAAACCAAACCTAACTAAATCATATTTAATTAGTCTTAATCTCAACCCTTTGGCTTAATCAAATTAAGCCAATTAGCAATCTAATTGCTAATCAATCCTCTTGCAATACTTGTACTAGGTTAAATACCAATCGTATTGATTGTTTGACCGTAGAACGATTTTTAAGCATTGATCAACCATCTAATCAGATTGTGAGCTCTAATGCATGTGACCTCATAGTTTTGAACTTAAGCTAGTAGTATAGAAATAGATTTCTATACCAATCAAAGTGATCATCTAGCAATGGTATCCGACGGTCGGATAGGTCGAATGTGTAGAACAACATTCTTATTACCCATGTGGATATAGTTTCTATATAATTCATTCCCTTGACCAAAATGCTTGTAGGACATCTCAGAGTTCAACTGTTAACTCTGATCAGGTTGTGCACATTGTATTTCAAAATATCAAATCCATCTGATGGATTATCCTGACCAAGATTTTGCTATATTGAAATATAGTGATACATTTTTCTCCAACTCTTGGAGTGGTCAATCCCATCTTGATCACACTCTGACTTCACAAGTACTTGACTGTGCCCAGAATCCTTCCATTACTGAATTAAAAATTCAGTTAGTCTAGTACCAAAGCACAGTGAGTTGCTTGCAGGTTACTAAGACGATCTTAGGTCAAAAGAACACTTATACCTATATCCCATCAAAGATATTCTCGATAGTAGAATATTCTGGAGTTGGTCATGTTCAATGACGATGTACCTATACATCTCACCTATATGACATACCAATATCTCCATACTTCTTGATTAAACGGACAACCAACCTATATGGCATACGGCGACCTATGCTCGATAGATTCTGTCATCCTTATTAATAGTGTATCATTTGGTCGTGAACAAATTTAAGGACTAATCGATAAATCCTATCTTTATCGAAGCTAAATAGTCCTAAGGACTTTATCACAATAATGAAGTTCGTTAGAAGATGAATACTTATGATAAAAAATATCAAAAATATATTTTATTTATTAATGAATCAATTATAAATATAAAGTAGCTCAACCATCAACATGCTAATGATTAACTTTGGAACACATTTTTCAACAACTCCCACTTTGACTTGTGGTTGTCGAACTTATTTATTATTAGGGCTTTAGTGAAGGGGTCGGTCAGGTTCTTCTTTTCATCGATCTTCTGAAGGTCGATGTCACCTCGATCCACGATCTCCCAGATCAAGTAAAAGCGATACAAAATGTGCTTTGTCCGCTGGTGTGCCTTCGGTTCTTTTGCTTGAGCTATGGCACCAGTGCTGTCGTAGTAGAGCAGGACCAAACCATCAAGGAAGGGTGCTACTCTGAGCTTGGTGATAAACTTTCTTAGCCACAAAGCTTCTTTTGCAGCATCTGATACAGCCACATACTCTGCTTTGCAAATAGAGTCCACCACAGTATGCTGCTTGAAAATCTTCCAACAGATGGCTCCATCATTCAGAGTAAAGATATATTCTAACATGCTTCTACTATCATCATGGTCAAATTTAAAATTGGAGTTTGTAGATCCCATAAGTTTCAAATTTGACTTGCCATAAACCAACCATTGGTCCTTAATATTTCTCAAATACTTAAGTATGGCTTTAACCACTTTTTAATAGTTTTTTTTTGAAATCGAACTAGTATCTACTCACTACTCCTAGTGAGTATGCCACGTCTGGTCTCGTATATGTCATGGTGTACATGATAGATCCCACTGTCGAAGCATATGAGACTCTACTCATATGCTCTCTCTCTTCAGGAGTTGTCAGACAATCCTTCTTAGAAAGAAAAATTTCATGGGCTATCGGAAGATAGCCTTTTTTTGGAATTCTCCATGCTGAACCTCTTCAGCACAGTATCTATGTACGTGGACTTGGATAATCCAAGCATCCTTTTAGATCTATCCCTATGGATCTTCATTCCTAGGATGTAGGATGCTTCACCCAAGTCCTTCATGGAGAACTATGATGACAACCAAACTTTTATTTCCTACAGTATGGGGATGTCATTTTTGATTAAGAGAATGTCATCCATATACAAAATAAGAAATACTACTGCTGGACCATTTGTCCATTTGTAAATGCGGGATTCTTCTTTATTCTTAACGAAGCCATATGATAAGTACCATAAATTTATTAATAAAAATATTAATTTATCAATTAATTTATATTAATTTTTAAGAATTAATGATCAATTTATATATATTTATAAGAAATTAATAATTTTATTAATTAAAAATAATAAAAATTAAAAAATAAAATTTTATAATCAATGGAAAGAGCTTATTTTTTTGGTCATAATGAAATAAGTTTGAAGCAAAATGGAGCTAAAATGGACTAGATATAAATTTTAAAGATAAAAAAAAATTAAATAAAAAAAAGGCTCAACTGGCTCTGCAAGCCAAGTCGGTGCACCATCAAAGCTGACTCAACCATAGAAGCCACCAGTCGGTCCATGAAATCAAGTGTAGACCGCCAACTCAACGACAATCGATGAATCACGGAGCGACACGTGGTGGACCTAGACCCTTAAAGGGTTTATAGAAAATCTATCATAGCTCACAGAACATTTTGGACTTTTAAGTCGATGACAGGAGGTGCTAATTCATTATAGTATGCGGTGCAGTCGGTCCATGCGGTCTATGGGAACAGTAAAGGCATAATCAGATGGATCTGATTGGTTGCAGTCAAGATCGGATGGTGGAGAAAATTTTCTACTTTGATTCAGCTTCAGACTTTATGTGGATCACCATCGGATGGCAGCGCTCACATCTAACTCAGATCCAACAGTCCAGAATGATCCCAACGTGATTAAAACTCCCAATGCATGATTAGCAGCCAGATTTTCTCCATCAACGTGGATCAATGAACAAAATTTAATCCGACCTAATTTGGGTCGATAGACATCCGATTTTGTTGATTTTTGGTCCGTTGGATTCCTATTGAACGACTTGATTTCACCAGACTTCACCAGATTCATCTTAAAGCTATTTTAATCCAAATTTTATTTGGATTTCTTCCTATTTTGATTATTAAAAAGGCTCTTTGTCCCACATTGCCTAGGAGAAAATCCTCCACTCCTCCTAGCTCTATAAATAAGACCCCAGGCTTCCAGAATTCATAGATCTTCGGTCAAGGTGATGTTTTGGTATAAGATAGAGCTAGGCTTTAGATTAGAGGCTACTTCAACGCAATGGGTGCCAAGAAGAAGAGTTAGGCTTTTACACCCTCTTTCTACTGATGCCGATCCAAGATCAGAGATCAGTTTATTTTAATTTTTTTTTTTAAAATTTTATGTATTTAAATTATGAACCTTTTAATTAATGCTATATTTCTTTTATACTCTTTAATTTCATGCTCTTTATTTTTATTGCAATATAAATTTTATACTTTAATTATTGCTCTTTATTTTACTACAAGTAGATCATAAGATCTAACTAATAGATTTTAGTACCTAGTTTACTTTTCTGCATAATTTAATTTTTATTTCATAATTTTAATTTTTTGACTTCAAATTCTATTTTCAAATCTTTTTCTTTTTTTTTTTTCAAAAATCAAAGATTTCAAATCTAAAATACTACCTTTCCTATGGATTTGATCCGATTTATTGCTATCTACATATTTTTAATTATTTTAAGAAGTCAAATTAAATTGATAAATACGGTGTCGTAACGATAATATCGTGATCTTATTAAGTTTTTGGCATCATTGTCGGAGAAGGCACGGACATTAAATTTTTGATCTCTTTGATTTTTTTATAAATAAATTATAAATAAAATTTTTATTTTCTTATAAATATTGCTTGCTAACCTTTTTTTTATTTTGCAGAAAAAGAGGTTAAAGAGCAAAAAGAACCAGGGCAAGGAACAAATCATTCAATTTTGTTTGGTGAGATCAATCCTAACTCTAGTCCTCTTTTCTTTTTATTTATTTTATTAATTTATTTACTTTATTTTCAAATTAATTTAAAAAATACCCATTCAAATCTAATTAAAAACTTCATGATAAGATTAGAAATCCTAACTATTTAAAGCATGCATCATATTAGTTTTATTTTTATTTTTTCTACTGATTGCTGGAGGTAAGATAAGCCTTTTAGAATTTAATTAGTTGCATTCATCTAGTTTGAATTGCATAGAACCTCTTGTCTGAATTTTTTTTTTTTTTGCATATCATATTAAATCAACTTAAGGGCAACACCTAATTAAACAAGATAAGGTGAGGACTTGATCACCCTTCTTTGGCCCATAAATAACTAACCAACAACCTATATTGATCTAAGCCTTTAATTTTAAAATCAATTAGACACCAGTCCTAGGAGCTCGAGTTCATTAGGATAAGAAATCCTAAAAGTTGGATCGGGTTAGGGTTAGTCAGCTTAACTGGTGTCTAAAAAAGTGGTTCAGGAATGACTGGACCTAAAGGAAGGTGGTTACTTAATTAGTTCCATTAGCTTATCTGACCAAGCATAATTGATGTGTAAGGTAAGCAATGGGGAGACTCCCACCGATCTTACACTTATCTAGTCAGTTGATTGACTGATCCTATACTTGTAGGACTTGAAGGTGACCTTAGCAGTTAGGAGCTATTTAGATCTAGAATAACCCTTAGTCAAGATTGATTGACCAACTTGATTACTAATTGAAACTAATTTTTCTCTCTCTTCTTAGCTCTAGGACTCCTTAGGACCTATTCTTTAGAACTTTCTTTCTTTCTTCTTCTTTTCCCCTTCAAAAATAAAATAAAATAAAATAAAATAAAAATTAAATTAAATTAAACTAACTAAAAAATATTAAAAATGATAATTAAATTAAATTAAAAATAATAAATAAAATAATTAATAAATTTTATTAAAAAATAATTTTAATATAATAAAATAATAAAAAAATATAAAAAATTCTAAAAAATTTTGAACCACACATTAGGATTACATTAGTACATATACAGTAGGAAATCGCTTTACCTGATCTAGTTAAACTTAACCATAAAATTAAAAGGCTGAATCGTATTAAACCTAGTAATCAAATGGCTGAGTTGAACTTAATAGCCCAAAAATTAAATAAAGTAGCCTTCTTGCTCAAAAATTAGATCAAGTCCTAATCCTAAGTCAACAATCTCCTGTACAATTCACATCATCTTCTAATTATTAGAAAATTTATTCAATCTATGCTAGCCTAATTCATCATGTGAGTGAATGTCCTATGACTATACAGTTTTTACCTATTATCCAAGAACAAGTTCAAACTGCTCAAGGCTACTTCAAGCTAGTTAATGATCCATTTTCAAATTCATATACTATGGTTGGAGCAACCATTATAATTTTTCTTGGATACCTCAACAGACTCAGGCTTAAATCTAAATTTTATCTATCCAAAACTATCAAAATAAGCTCCAATATCAAAATTATGCCTATAATAGTGGTCAGCCTAATTAATCTACTCAGCCATTGTATTACAACTAGCTATCATACCCACCTCCTCAATAGACCAATCTAACTGATGATAGATTTAACCAACTTCAATAATTAATTCCGAATCAACAACAATCGATCTTAACTCAACAATAATCTATCACTAAGCTAGAACACAATTGAACATTAGCTTAGTCCTAATATGAGGAAGAGTAGGTGATTCTCAAGTCAATCAATCATATAAACAACCCACCCATTGCCATCAAGCCACCTGGACAAATTTACAATTTAATATCTCACTAAAATTGTCAATTGAGAGATAGCCAAAAGTAATTCTTGAACTTAAAAGCTACAGATTCTATGGACAATACCAAAGACCAGGTGAAGAGGCAGTATTGCTGCTATCCAAATAAAAATTTAGAGGAACAGATTGATATGAAAGCAACCGCATAGAAGGACCCAAGCCAGAAATATAGTAGTGATGCTGGTTCTAGTTTAATATGAAGATAAGACCATTAAAAAAAAGATAGATGTTTACCTGAGCACTATAAAACCAAAAGTCCTATTCCTTCAATCCTAGAAGTTGGTTCTTCTCAAAAAAATCAAGAGACATATAATGAAAAGTCAATGGAGTCGTTAATAAAGATCATATAATTCTAACCTCCATGAATTAAAATCATCTTAGTCTCCTCCAGCACCCATTGTAATCAAACTTAACTCCTTATACAAAAACTCACATTCCATGAGTATTTTAGAAGAACAATAGGAGAAATTCTTAATAAAACATTGTCTGAGAATGGAGTCATAAATTATTTCCCTCTAATTAACAATGATTATTTATAATGAGATTATAAATCAACTTTCTAAGATTGATAATCGAAAATCATAAATTTGTGAAACCATATTGACACATGCAGATAGTAAGCTGCATTTGTCTGGTTGAAGACTAAACTTAGTGCTGTTGGAAGGCAATCAATATTGTAATTTTTTTCATCTAATTTATCTTTTAATTTTATTTTCTTTTAGGATATATTGATAGTTAGAGGAAATCCAAATTCAAAGGCATATGCTGAACAATACAAAATTAGATGTATTCTTATCATGTTCTTTATTACACCCTTATTGTTTTCTTCTGTCATTGGAAATATCGATTTATAGTTAGGGAGAGAATAATAAAATTGTTTAAAATTATTTAAGTCTCAAAAAATTAGTATTTAGCGTATTAGACACCCAATTAGGCTTAAGAATGTAAATTGAACAAGCATTTTTTTTAAAAAATGATGCATGGATTAGAGAATTTGTAAGATATTGAGGGATTAAGTATTAAAAAAATCCAATAAAGAGTTAAGTCTAGAACATAAAAAGTTTTTCCTTTAAGCATTTCTAATTTTTTCTACCAGCATCAAAGAAGAGTTCATTTTTTATGGGCTTGTGGTAGGATAACTTACATTTTTCATATAAAATAATAAAATAGCTTTTAAATACTTCTCACTAAGTAACCAGACCTCTTTATCTAAGCAAGCATTGAGTTTCGCATCAAAAGATGGGAAGGGCAAAGAAGCTCGTTGTAAAGCTAGTCTTAACTCGTAGCCTGTTTGATTCGAGCTAGTAAGCTCGAGGGATATTCTATACCTAGTGCCCTAAAGCCAACTAGTTCGGGAGTCATTGGCCTAAGACTTGCTACATGGATCAAATAGAAAGCTTAAGGGGTTAAGACATTCATTAGTGGTACAACATTAAAAAAAAATATTGGTTTTCCACCGAGTAATTGGATCTCATTGCCTAAGTAAGTAATGATATTCGCATAAAAAAATGGATAATATAAAAATAAAAATCAATAAATGAATGATGGAAGTAGCAATACACTTGCCTATATGAAATTAGACAAATCAAAGATAAAGATGGATAATTTTAGAAAAATTCAAAAAAAATTAATATTTTTTCTACTATATTTTATTGATTAATAAATCCTAATGATAATACTCACTATACTCTATTGAATATCAATTGCCATTTGAAACTGCTTAGATAAATTTGAAACTCTAAAAAAAGGTATTTAAAACTAAATTCTTTCTTACTCAAGGATAAGCAAAGCTTAAAGTTGGGAGGTATGATAAAGTACCATAAATTTATCAATAAAAAATTAATTTATTAATTAATTCATATTAATTGTAAAAATTAATGATCAATATAGCCCGAAAAGCCAAGCCAAGCCGACATGCCATCAAAGCCGACTCAGTCATACGAACCACCAGTCGATCCAGAAATTAGATGTAGACCACCAGACTCAGCGATAATCGATAATCAATCGGAGCGACACTGGTGGACTAGATCCTAAAGATTACAGAAAACTATCAGCTAAGCATAATTTGGCACTTTCACTCGATGATAGGAGGTGCATAATTCATATGGGTGCGTGCAGCCTCGTCCATGCAGTCTATGGGAACAGTAAAGGCACATCGAATGACTGATAATTGTAGTCAAGATACAGATGGAGAAAATTTCTACTTGATTCAGCCTCAACTATTGCGGTCACCATCGAATGGCAGCGCTCACATCTGAACTCAGATCCAACGTCCAGAAGCTCCCGATGGAAGGACTCTCTAACTGCATCAGCAGCCATATTTCTCCATCAATGCATGATCAACAACAAAATTTAATCAACCTAATCTTATTGGATACACATCGATTTGATGATTTGGTCCGTTGATTTCTATGAATGGCTAGATTTCACCAACTCACATAATTCATCTTAAAGACTGTTTAATTGAATTTTACTTGAATTTCTTCTATTTGATATTAAAAAAGGCTCTATCCCACATTGCCTAGAAGAAAAATCCTCCACTCCTAGCTCTATAACAAATCCAGACTTCCAAGATTCATAGATCTTCATGCAAGTTGATGCTTTGGTATAAGGATGAACATGCTTGGATTAGAGGCTGCTTTAAAAGCAAACAGATGTCGAAAAAAGAGCTGGCTCTACACTATCTCTACAAATGCAAATCCAACATCAGAGATCACCTATTAATTTTTTTTTTTTCTAAATTTATAGTATTAAATTATGAATCTTATTAATGCAAATATTTTTTATGCTTCTTGAATTTCTCTCTCTTTATTTTATTGTAATTAATTCTGACATTCAATTATTGCTCTTATTTACTCCAAGTAGCAATGCTAAGTATATAACTACTAGATCTTAGTAAACAAATTTTATTTTTTAACTATAATTTAAAGTTCCATCTTCATAATTTTAATTTTAAATTATTTTGACTTAAATTCTATTTTAAATTTTTTTTCAAAAAATTAAAGATTCTAAATCAAAACACTATCTTTCTATGATTCGATCTGACCACTGTCCATCTATGTATTTTTATTTAATTTTAAGAAGTTGAATAAATAGATAAATTACGATGCTTACAATAATATCGGCTCTATTCATCATATATTTTGATCACTTATCAAATACATTCCAAACTTCGAGATGCCTGTTTAGTCCATAAATGGATTTCTAAACATACACCCATTGGACTCGTCGTAAGATGTTTGAACTTCTCAGTTGTATCATATATTCACCTTCTTCAGTCACTCTTCATTTAGAAGCTATCCTCACGTCCATTGCAGATCTCATAGTCTTAAGATGGATAGAATTGCAAGCATAAATTCGATGGTTCTTAACATTGCCATGGGTTAGAACGTCTCTCATAGTCATACCCATAATATTGATGATACCTCTTAGCAACTTAGATGACTTTTATAGCGTCTCCACCTTTCCATTGTGCCCTCTTTCTCTTTTGAAGACCCATTTATACCAATTGGATCTTAACCTAACTATTTTGGTTCTTATTTATCTTAACCTAGCGTTAACACCATAGGCTAGATATCTGACACACTATCTAATCTACGATGCTTGCTAGTTGTAATAGACTTACGATAAAATTTGGATAGCATACACACCATTTATTCAAATAATCCAAAAAAATAGAAACACCATCATAATGGATATTATATTAACTTATTTTCTTTTTGAAATTTCATAATCATTTTTGTCAGAAAGGGCCTAATAGAAATGATATTTAAAAAGAATTTAGGATAGAAGCTGACCAATCACTAAGAACAAGGTATGGCGACTCAAATATATAGTTTCAAAAATTTCTAAAGCTAGAATTGAACTAAGTCTTCCATCTTCAACATAGAACTTTCATCTTGCTCGAACTCCTACTAACCTACAACCCCTGCAATGAATTACAAATATGGAAAGGGATAACCAGTATCCAATTACCATCAGTATATCATAAATAAAAAAATTCAAGAAAGTTATGATATAAATTACCTTTGTCCCATACAACATCGTTGCTTCTTTTCTCTGCCTGTTTGGTCCAGAGAGGCATGTTACACTAGGACAATTTCTTTAGTGCCCCGCTTCTTTCAAAAGAAGCATTCAGCTTGACTTATCAACTTGATCTTTGGCTCTGCCCTACATAGGATATCCCACTGAATTGTACCCCTCTTAGCTTTCTGCTTCTGGTTCTTCTTTTTTTTCTAAAGGAGGTAGTCGAGAGCTAGAAAGTATGAACCCCCATTGAAGTTACTAACTTTTTAGCGAGTTGGTGATCTTTCTCAAAGTTTGAAATTAACAAGTAATCTATATAGTTACTTCAGGCTTTATCATTCTGAAATGCAGTGAGGAATGGAGAAACGCTTGGCAATGAGTGAGTGTATAGCTCTTTCCCAAGCTATTTATTAAGAAAAAGTCAAGCTTGCCAATTGCTCTATCACTCGGACGTGTACAATACATGATCAGTGATAGAGGCATCATTTTCCCACATGTCTGGCATTGAAGAGTGACACTAGTCTTATGCTCTCTGCATTATTGGGTGTGCCAAAGGAATCCTCCCCAACATGAAGCATCCTTTTGGCTGTCTATCTCAATCTACTACGAACTCATGAAATTTCTCATAGCAGCTAGTTAATGCAATGCCACCATGATCTCTATCCTGAGTTACTTCTGGTAGGATGTTCTAACTATTCACATGCATGGCACTAGTCCTTAGGTGTAAGTGTGTAGGATATATATGTGCCTAGAAGCCAAAATTGGGCTGACACTTGTAATACACTTCTAAGTGATAAACATTATAATTTTTACTATAAAATAAAAATAGGTGATTTTCTATCAACCATATATTATTTAGGTCCTATGATACATCCCTGAGTTAAATGGTTAATTGACTAATTTCATTTTTCAAGAGTTGAACAATTTAAGACAGAATGTTCCATTAATTTAACTCAAAAATGCTCCTGACCATAACTTATTCCATGAGGTGATGTGATTTGATCGTGAAGCGTTGTTGTACGGGAATCATCTTCTTTATAGTAGATGAGTCTTGAGTTATGGTACTAGAGATACAGAGTGAGAGTAAGTTTGTACTCGTAAGAAGAGGGACCCGAGCGTGACCATGCTCGAGTAGTCATAAGAAGTCAACCTTTCTGTCGATTGACTGACTCGAACTGTAGTGGATGTGTCTGGGTCTTTAACCTAGTGCATCGTAGTTCACCTTGAGGGTGTTATAGTTTACTACAGCATGACATCAGTCTCCTAGCATTCAAAGATCTTGGGTGTGTTGGTATAGCAGTTCATTGTAGAACATTGGATGCACCAAGATGGAATCTATCTACCCATGGATGAGGAGCAACCTATGATGATCATTGAAATACAAGTCCATAAGCCCATGGCCATCGTAGAGAGTAAAATAATAGAAAAGTTTCTATTAAGATTTTTATATTCGAACTTGAATCGAATGATTAAATCAATGAAGAAATAGGGTTTGCGAGTTCACCTTAACCCTAACTGATCGGGCTCAAGATAGAGAACTATAATCACACAAGTAGCTTCACAGAGAGATTCATTTTTTAATTTGATGGATTGCTCAACAATACTGCTAGGTGTCACGTGGATTTGGGAGCAATTAGAATGACTTAGATATCGATTTCATTCTAGTTGTCTGAATTAGAAGAGGTTTTTCTGATCCATGATGGAGTTTGATGATGTCGATGATAGAGATCATGACAGTATCCATTACCATATATAATGAATCTAATGGAATCACACCAAATAAGAATTTAGATCTGGATATATCAATTGACTAATGGCAATTCAATTGATTAATTAATCTAATTAGGTTCAAGATCGTGCTGCACTGATAGCCAACATTTCTCCCTTCTTCTATCAATAAAAGTGTCTTTGACTGAACCAAATGAGTTAGCTCACTCAGGTATTTACCTGACTGACTGGAGCTGCTAGGTCAAAATATAATTTATTCTAATTATGGAGATAAATTGAGAACAATACTATCATTTTCATCACTGCTAATTTTGTCCTTTACTTTGGTCAAATGTTGACCTTTGACCCTTGACACTGTTATTGTCATGCACTATTGGAGAGGCGATAAGGGCTTGTCCTCCCAAAAATTAGAAAAGGAGGGAGCACATACGCCTGATGGCGTGCACCATAGGATAGGGATGCTCTGGAGTCCCCATACGGATGGGACTCTGGTTGCCTTGGATCAAACTAGGTGACCGCCACTATAGACTTTGAACCAGTCTTAGGCATCACCTTAGAATGAATCATGGTCTCTGTCTATCTAAATTGATCAGTTGATATGATCCGCATGCAATCAATTTAGATCTGATTAAATAATAAACGTGATTTGCCGGGTGAGTGTGGCACTGCATGCGAGTAGGTGCTATATAATATACTATCTGTGCCCACTTTCATAGACTTCTCTCAGCCATGGCTCTAAGGCTCTCCCTCTCCTTCCATGCCACCTTCAAGGCATCTCTCTCTCTCCATGCCCAATGATATTGGGCTTCGATTAGGCGATTTAGGCAAGAAAAGGCTGACAGAAAGGCAAGAAGGCAGCACTGCTGCAGAGACGACTGTGATCTCCAAGAAGGAGTTTTGAAGATCCCCAAATAGATCCAAATCTAATTTTGGAGACAGATAAGGAAGAAGAAGATCTTAATTCAATTCTGAGTGGATATTCGATAGGCAAGCGTTTGCGTGGCTAGATGCCAGAACCTAAAGGGCCTCACAGGATGCATTAATGGGTAATCAATTAACCCAACAATCAAGGTAAAAGTTAATCTTAGATTTGATTTAATTTAATTTTTTGATTACCAAAATTATAGATTAAATCAAAATATAAAAATGTTAGATCTGAATAGAACAGAGAAAATTTGAAAATATGCCTCGTTGATCCAATTCTGGATCTGAACGAACTGACCTTCGAAAATATCAGGATTTTCCTTCAAATGTATAAGCAGGTTCTTATAAAATTTATTTAGATCTAACTTAATTTGGTAAATTAGGATTTTAGAATACACATGAATGTATATTAAGTCTAAAATTAAAAAAATAAAATTAAATTAATTATTCTAGATCTAGTATGATGTGGATACATAACTAAACTAGGAATTAGAATTATTCTTATGTGTAGTCTAGTATATAATAATTTATTTAATTAAATATAATTTTAATTTATTTATTTCTATTTTTTGATCTTAATAATATTAAATTAACTAAAAATAGAAAATAAATTTAATTTAATTTATTCATATGAATATGATTAGTTCATGTTTAGACTAGTATAAGAATAGTTCTTACAAATAAGGGTCTATGAATTAAATTTTATTGAGAGATCAAAATATAAATTTAATTTTTTAGATGATACAGATAATTTAGATCATAAGAATATGCTCATGATACACGAGGTAGCAAAATAATTTAATGAGATCAATTTTCATTAGAATATTGCTTAGATAATTAGTTTTGTAGATTAGTTGTATTTCTGATTTAAGCCATTCCCTTGCCGTCAGTCATAAGAAAAGTAGATTTAAGAGACTTTCCTTCCATTTCGATGGGGTATTCTTATGATGCAGGTGGTCTGCGCATTCAACCTTATCAAAAATTTGAAATACTTCTGCAAAATCCTAGATCCTAAAACCCTAGAATCTTATTTGCCAATGTTTTATTATGAACCCTAAACTTAATTAAGAATTAAGATTATGAAATATATTAGATCTAAATTGCGAATTTTGTAGATTAAGAATACTTCAGATAATTGGGTTCAGGCTTTTGGGTGGCCATTAGGCTACGATGATCAAATCGATCAAGAGTTGTGTTAGATTGGAATCACAAGTGCTTAAGATTGGAAACTAGCCCCCTTAATATGATTAAGTCTGGGTCAGGATCGAGTCACGTGATGATTCGATCAAGCAAGAATAATAGGCCAGTGGTTGGAAGTCTGGATATGTAGGCAAACCCGATGATTCTTCTCAATAGATTTGGTGTCAAGGTAAGCTTTTGGCAGATATGGCCTGACCTGAGTTTTTAATTGGGAGCTCATCTCGCTCGAATGTGTTCTTCGTCAGCGTTTATAGGCATATCTCTTCCCTGGTCTTCGGACTACTAGTCTATGTTTGTGATTCAGTCTGATTATGAGGGGTCAAATAATTCTGAGCTATTACCCATGCCACTAGGTTCAGTCATATGAGTTATGACTACTGTCGATCTAGTTTAATGAAGAACCTAATCTAATCTTCCTAAGAAAGATTAAGTCTAAGGTCTCATCCATTGTAGTATGAGCGGGCCTTCCCGAGGTGATTATTTCGAGCTGGTTACTAGTGCTCAGTGCTATCGAAAAGATGCAAACCATTCCTATGGCATTGATGCTATTAGGCTGGAGGAGTGGATTGGCTTAATATTACTAATATGGTGAGAGACTCATTAGAATCCAATTTGTTAATGGTGGACATCTAACTTAACTAAGGAGTGGATCAATATTCACAGACATGGTGAGATCCATAGAATTAGAAACCCAAGATTGGGTGCATCATGATTAGAGAATCATTGAATAAGAGTTGTTCCTCATTGGCTAACCCATCACCAATACTATTAGGTAGGTGACGAGTAAGTCGGTGGAACACTACCACCCACTAAAAATCAGTAATCGTGGACATTTCACATCTCTATAAGAAGTTAATGGGATTCGAGAAAATAGTGGAAGCTAATTTATTTATAAAATATTTTAAACAAATTGGTTAAGGTCTTAATTACAATATCTAACTAGAAACTGACTCTCTACGAAAAAAAAATGTTTGCATCCAACCCACTAGCATGAATCTTGGACCCCATAGATTGACACAGAACAATTACCAAGGATTGGCTCTGAAACTTCAAAATCATTTTGGGTTGAGAGAGTTAACTCATGTACTGATAGACCCTCCCCCCTTACCAGCTCGTCCATCCGAACTAAGCAAGATCGCTTTGGATAAGTGGACAGATTAAGATAATAAGGCTCGATACTACATGTTGGGCCTCGATGTCTGATGACTTCAGTGCCAACATGATGAATCAGGACTGCTCGCCAAATGTTGGCTCACCTACAGAAGATGTTTGGTGAACAGAGTCAGCAGCCAAGTATCAAGTCACTTGTCTGATGGCAGTTAGTCAAGTATTTGTCTAGCTAATGATCAAGGACATGGAAGACTTGAGAAGCGAAGTGAGGTTCGGATCTTGGGATCTACGAATGATATAATCTGTAATCCTTGATTGAATGCTAGGCCAGTTCATCATGAACTACATAGCATAAACTTCAAAATCCTTGCCGAATTATGAACATGGCTGGTTTACCCGCTGAGCTTTCCATGAAAGGTTCTAAAGGCTCAGTGCTTGCTATGGAACAGACTTCTTCCAAGAGAAAGTCTTTTGGAAAGAAGAAGAAGTCTATGAAAAAGAAGAAGGTAGGAGGAAAGAAGAAAAAGGCAGAGTTGAAGAAGAAGGCCATTGATAAAGAAAAGTATTTCCATTGCAACAATGACGGTCACTAGAAGTGGAATTGCCCTACTTACCTGGCCACCCTAAAGAAGAAGGAGGCAGGTCCTTCTAAAGGTATGCTCGTTATTGAGTCTAACCTTACGATTTCTTTTGCATCCAATTGGGTTCTTGACTCTGGTTCTAGTGCTCACTTGTGCACTTTCATACAGGGTCTTAAGAATAGCAGGAGGCTGAGGGATGGTGAGATGATCCTGCATGTCGAAAATGGAGCAAGAGTTGCTGCTGTGGCCGTGGGAATATACCTTCTTCGACTACCATTTGGTTTAGACTTAGTATAAAAAGACTATTATTATGTGCCTGCAACAAGCAGAAATTTGATTTCTGTTTCTTGCCTTACATTAAAAGGCTTTGTAATTAGTTTTTTTAAGGATCATTGTAATTTTCTTTATGAAATAAATAAAATTGCAAGTGGTTTCCTTATTAACGATCTTTATCAGTTACATGTTGATGTCTCTATTTTTAATTTTAGACAAAATATGAATGCCATAAAATCAAAACATTCTAGGGATAGTCCTAATGATAGGTATCTATAGCACCTAAGATTACGTCATATAGAAGAAGATAGGGTTAACAAATTGGAGAAAACTGGGCTATTGAGTCTGTTGACTTTCGAGTCATATCCAATTTGTGAATCCTGTCTTCATGGCAAAATGACTAAGCTCTCTTTTATAGGACATGGACAAAGGGCCACGAATCTTCTTGTTCTAGTACATACAGATGTGTGTGGCCCATTTGATGTGCTGGCTAGAGGCAACTTAATCTACTTCATAACCTTTACCGATGATTTATCTAGGTATGGGTATGTGTATCTTATGAGACACAAGTCTGAAGCATTTGAAAAGTTCAAAGAATTCAGACATGAAGTAGAAAAGCAAATTGGAAAATCCATTAAGATTCTTTGATCAGATCGAGGAGGTGAATATCTTAGTCAGAAATTTTTGAACTATCTCAAAAAAAATGGCATAGTCTCTCAATGGACTCCACCTAGAACACTTTAACTCAACGGGGTTTCAGAATAAAAGAACTAGACCCTATTAGATATGGTTTGATCCATGATGAGCTTCACAGACCTCTTTGATTTTCTTTGGAGATACTGTTTGTTAACTGCAATATACTTATTGAATAAGGTTCCTTCTAAAATCGTTCCTACCACACCGTATGAGATATGGCATGGTAAGAAATCAAGTCTGAGTCATCTCAAAATTTAGGAATGTTCGGCTCATGTCAAAAGACAACAAGCAAATAAGTTAGACTTTAGGTCCTTTAGAGCTCGATTCATAGGATATCCTAAAGAGTCATTAGGATATTATTTCTACATTCCAGAAGATTGCATTGTGATTGTGAGTCGACATGCCATTTTTCTTGAAAAATAGTTTATTCAGGATGGCAGCTCTAGAAAGCAGATCAAGGTCGAAGAGAAAGTCTCACAAGAGCAACAAGCTAAGAACCAAATGGAACCACATCAGGTTAAGCCAATCAATACACTACCTCCACCTCGTAGATCGAAAAGGGTTTCTCATCACCCTGAGAGGTACTTAGGTACTATTTCAGAGGATGTAGAGAAAATATTTTTCATAGGTAATGGGGTTCATGGTGATTGGTAAGTACCATAAATTTATCTATAAAAGCATTAATTTATCAATTAATTTATACTTATTTTTAAGAATTAATAATTAATTGATACATATTTTTTAAAAATTAATATTTTTATTAATTAAAAAAATAATAAAAAAATCATAAAATTAAAAAATAAAATTTTATTATGAATGGAAAGAGCTTATTTTTATGATTACAATAAAATAAGTTTCAAACAAAACGAAGCTAAAACGAAAAAGATATGAATTTCTAAAGAAATAAAATAAATAAAAATTAAAAAAAAATGCTCAGCCAGCTCCGCAAGCCAAGCTAAGCCATCAAAGCTGACTCAGCTGTCGAAACCACCAACCGGTCCACGATCCAGGTGTGGACCACCAGCTTAGCAGAAACTGGCAAATCAATGCACGACACGTGGCGGACCTAGACCCTTAAAGGGTCTACAGAAATTTATCGCGGCTCATAGGATATTTTGATCTTTTCACTCAGCAACAAGAGCACTGATTGGTTGTGGTGTGTGGTGCGGTTGGTTCACGTGGTCCATGGAAACAATAATTGCACGATCGGATGGCTGCAGTTGATTGTGGTCAAGATCGGATGGCGGTGGTTATTTTTGGGTTTGATTCAAATTCTATCAGCGATCTAACATGATCCGATAGCCAGAAAATCAACTGATGAAGATCCAATGGTTCAGAATGCTCCTGATGGTGATCAAGACTCCCGATGCATGATTTGCAACCATATTTCCTCCATCAACGTGCGATCGAACGGCCAAAATTTAATCCGACCTAATTTGGGCCGATATGCATCCAATTTTGATGATTTTTGGACCGTTGGATTTCTATTGAATGGCTAGATTTCACCAGACTTATGAGATTTGTATCAGAGCTATTTTAATCCAAATTTTACTTAAATTTTTTTATATTTTAATGATTACAAAGGCTATTAGTCCCATATTGCCTCTAGAAAAAATATCCAATCCTCCTAGCTCTATAAAAAGGACCCCAGGCCTCTAGAAATTAATATCTTCGATCAAGGTGAAGCCTTAGTACAGGGTGAAGCCAGGCTCTGGGTTAATGGTTGCTTCAAGGCAACTTGTGTCGAGAGAAAAAGCTAGGCTTCTACACCATCTTTTCATCAATGCCGATCCAAGATCAGATATCAGCCTATTTTATTTTTTTTTATTTTATGTATTTAAATTATGAACTTTTTAATGCAATATTTATTTTTGTGCTCTTTAATTTCATGCTCTTTATTTTTATTATAATTTAATTTTTATATTTTAATTATTGCTTTTATTTTATTGCAAGTGGATGCTAAGATCTAACTAGTAGATCTTAGTACAAAGTTTAAATTCCCGCACCTTTTATTTTTCATTTTTTTTTATTTTCCAACTTCACTCCTAATTCCAAAACTCTTCTCTTTTCTTTTTTTTTGTAAAATCAAAGATTTCAAATCTAAAAATACTACCTTCCCTATGGATTCGACCTGACTCATTGCTATCTATGAATTTTTAATTATTTTAAGAAGTCGGATTAAACTGATAAACATGGTATCTTAATGACAACATCGCGTTCCTATCAAGTTTTTGGCACCATTGCCGGGGATGGAATAGATGCTATATTTTCTTTAATTTCTTTGATTTTTTTTAAATTAATTATAAATATTTTTTTAAAAATATTGCTTACTAATTTTTTTTATTTATTTATTTTATAGAAAAGAAAGAGAAAAGGAAGAAAGCATCTAATTTTGGTGAGATCAATCCTAACCCTAGTCCTCTTTCCTTTTTATTTATTTATTTATTTATTTTATTTTTAAATTAATTTAAAAAATATTCATTTAAATCTAATTAAAAGACTCATGATAAGATTAGAAATTCTAACTATTTAGAGCATGCATCATATTAATTTTATTTTTTTTGATGATTGCTGGAGGCAAGGTAAGCCTGTCAGAATTCAATTAGTTGCATGCATCTAGTTTAAATTGCATAGAACCTTTTGATTGAAAATTTTGTGTGCATATCCATCTTTAAATCAAATTAAGGGCACAACCCAATTAATCAAGATAAGGTGGGGATTTGATCACCCTTTCTTGGTCTACAAACAACCAACCAACATCCTGCATTGACCCAAGCCTTTAATTTTAAAATCAATTAGACATCAACCCTAGGAACTCAAGCTCAATAGGATAAGAAATCCTAAGAGTTGAACCAGATTAAGATAAGTCAATTTGACTGGTATCCAGGAAAGTGATTCAGGGACAACTGGGCCCAAAGAAAGGTGGTTTCTAATTGGTTCCGTTAGCTTACCTGGCCAAGCATGATTGGTGTCTAAGGCAAGCAATGGGGAGACTCCCACCGATCTTACACTTACCTGGCCAGTTGATTGGCTGATCTTACACTTGGAGGGCTTGAAGGTGACCTTGACAGTTAGGACCTATCTAGATCTAGGATAATCCTTTGTCAGGATTGATTAATCAACTTGATTACTAACCAACATCAAATCAAATTAAACCTAATTCTTCTCTCTCTTCTTAGTTCTAGCACTCCCTAGGACCTCTTCTTTAGAACTTTTATTTTATTTTTTTTCAAAAATAAATAAAATAAATAAAAAAAAGATTAGGACTTTGAGAATATAGTGAATTCTCCAACACCCATGTGGAGAAGGATTTCAGATCGACTAGTCAAAATGGATTTATTTTCTATTTCAGATCCTGCAACCTCAATGGATTTAGCAAATCAGTCTCAGCCTCAAACTCTTAAGGATTTATGTTATCCAGTTGGTTCCGTCCAACCCTCTTGTATCAGGTTGCCCCAACCCACAGCAAATAACTTTAAAATTAAACCTCAAATCATTAACATGCTTCCAAAATTCATGGGAATAGAGGATGCATATATATTCATTAGGGAATTTGAAGAGGTTTGTGCAATCATGAAACTACAACAATTGTCAGAGAACGAAATCAAACTGAGATTAATCAATTTTGCCCTTAAGGATAATGCCAAAAAGTGGCTTTATAGTCTTCCAAATCAATCTATCATGACCTGAGAGGGCTTTGTGAGAATATTCTTAAAAAAATATTTTCCTCATCATAAAATAGCTAGAATTAGAAATGAAATAAACCAATTCTATCAACTAGCTAGTGAATCATTTTGGACATACTTCGATCGATTCAAGAACCTCTTGACCCAATGCCCACACCATGGAATAAAAACTTGGAGGCTATGCCAAATAATTTATGAAGTGTTAGATTCAAATTTTTGAACAATGCTAGAGTCCATGTGCCAGGGGCAATTTATGTACAAAGAACCAAATGAAGCCAGGCAATTTTTAGAAGATCTAGCTGAGAAAAGTTTACAATGAAAAACAATAAGGGAACCAAAAAAATCCACACCGTCAAGAGGTGGAATTTACCAAACCTCCCTAGCTGTAGAAGCCAAAATTGCAACATTGACACATAGGCTAGAGGCTTTAGAACTTCAAAGACCAGCTAGTGTGAACCAAGTATCTGCACCCATGTGCAATGGGTGCAATGCACCAGACCATATCCTTGAGGAATGCCCCCTCCCAATGAACTAATTAGATAATGGAGTGCATAAGTGAATGATGCCACATATCAGAGACTGTTGAACAATCCCTATGCATCCACTTACAATCTAGATTGGAGGAATCATCCAAATTTTTTATGGTTACAAAACCCAAATGTAGGCGGTCCAAGTTTCAATCAGCAGAACCCAAGGCCTAATCCTGTGATAAACACCTTGCCACCACCAGACTTTAATATTAATGAAAAGAAACTTAGTTCTTTAGAGAAAAGCTTGGAAATTCTAGCCAAATCTAATGCTGACACCAATGCCACCTTAAGCAATTTCATGCAAACCACAGGCCAAATTCTAAATTCAAATTCTCAGGCCATAGCCCGCTTAGAAATTGGTCAGCTGGCATCTACCATAAGTGAATGTGAACGAGGTAGGCTACCTAGCCAACCTAAGCCCAACCCAAGAAATCAAAATAGTAGACCATCTCAAGGAAACTAGGTTAATCAAGTTAATGCTATTCATTCCTTGAGATCAAGAAAATAAGTGAATAATAAGGTAAATACACCTAATACTAGAGAAGACTTGAGTGCTGAGTCTGTTGAGCCTCCCACTGAACCATTCATAGAAATGACTAAACTATCACCTGAGTCATCAAAAGAAGAGGCACCCAAAGTAGAGTTGAAACCCCTCCTTGAGTATTTAGGTTCATAGGAAACCTTGCTTGTAATTGTTGCATCAGACTTGAATCCTAATCAAGAGGCATGTAATAAAGTGTCAACGGAGTTGTTTAAGCAAGATCACATTAATTTACCTCTAGAATTAAAACCATCTTTTGATACTCTTCCAACACCCATTGAATCAAACTTAACTCCTAATACAAAAACTCAATTCATGAGTATTTTAGAAGAACAAATAGGAGAAATTCTTAATAAACATGTGTCTGAGAATGGAATCATAAATTATGTCCCTAAAATTAATAATAAATATATCAATAATGGGATTATAAATCAACTTTCTAAGATTGACAATTCAAAACCATTGAAATTTATCAATCCAATATTTGACACAGGATCGTAAGCTACATTATGTCTGGCTGAAGATGATAAACTTAGCGCTTATTGGGAGGCAACCTAATATTTAGTTTTTATCTAATTTATCTTTTTAGTTTATTTTCTTTTTAGGATAAATTGAATAAGTTGGAGGGAGAGCCCAAATTTTCAAAGGCATGTGCTGGACCAAAAATATAGTCAGGTGTATTCTTTCATATTCTTTATTACACCATTTATTTTTTTCTTCTCCATTGAGGATAATGTCGATTAAGTTGGGGGGGATAAAAATTTTAAAATTTTAAGTCCTCAAAAAAGTTAGTATTTAGTATTTAGACACCTGATTATACTTAAGAATTAAATCAAACTAAGCATTTTTAAAAAAAAATTGATACACAGTTCAGAGAATCTGTGAGATATTGAGGAGTCAAGTATTAAGAAAATTCAATAAAGAGTTAAGTCTAGAATATAAAAAGTTTTTCCTTGAAGCATATCTAATTATTTCTACTAGCATCAAAGAAAAGTCTACTTTTTATGCTTGTGTAGGGTAACTATACATTTTTTCATATAAAAAATTTATTATAATAGTTTTTATGTACTTCTCACTGAGTAACCAGGCCTCTTTGCCTAAGCAAATATTAAGTTTCACGTCAAAAGATGGGAAGGACAAAGAAGCTCGTTGTAAAGCTAGTCTTAACTCGTAGCCTATTTGATTCGAGCTAGTAAGTCCGAGGGGTATTCTATACCTAGTGCCCTAAAGCCAACTGGTTTGGAAGTCATTGGCCCAAGACTCGCTACATAGATCAAATAGAAAGCTTAAGGGATTAAGACACTTAATAGTGATACAATATTTTAAAAAAAAAATATTAATTTTTCATCAAGTAATTGGGTCCCGTTGCCTAAATAAGCAATGATATTCGCATCAAAAAGTGGGCAATGTAAAAATAAAAATTAATAAATGGAGGATGGAAGTAGCAATATACTTGTCTATATCAAAGTTTAGACAAATCAGAGATAAAGGTGGGATAATTTAGAAAAAATTTAGAAAAATTTAATGTTCTTTACTTAATTTTTTTTATTGATAAGTATTAATACCCCAATGATATATCTCACTTAAACTCTACTAAATATCAATGGTCATTTTGAAAACTACTTAGGTAAAATTCGAAACTCTAAAGTTAAAAGATATTTAAAACTAAATTCTTTCTTTACTCGAGGATGAGTAAAGCTTAAGTTGGAGGGTGTGATAAGTACCATAAATTTACCTATAAAAGCATCAATTTATTGATTAATTTATACTTATTTTTAAGAATTAATAATTAATTGATACATATTTTTAAAAAATTAATATTTTTATTAATTAAAAAAAAATAAAAATTAAAAAGTAAAATTTTATTATGAATGGAAAGAGTTCATTTTTTTGATCATAACAAAATAAGTTTCAAACAAAACAAAGCTAAAATGAAAAAGATATAAATTTTTGAAGAAATAAAATAAATAAAAGTTAAATAAAAAAATGGCTCAGTCGGCTCTACAAGCTAAGCCACCAAGCCAAGTCAAGCCGTCAAAGTCGACTCAATCGTAGAAGCCACCAGCCAGTCCATGATCCAAGTGTGGACCGCTAGCATAGCAGAAACTGGCGAATCAAGGCGCGACACGTGGTGGACCTGGACCCTTAAAGGGTCTACAGAAATTTATCGCGGCTCATAGGATATTTTGGTCTTTTCACTTAGTGACAAGAGTGCTGATTGGTTGTGGTGTACGGTGCAGCTAGCTCTCGCGGTCCGTGGAAATAGTAATTGTGCGATCAGACGACTGCGGTTGATTACGGTCAAGATCGGACGGTGGTGGTTATTTTTGGGTTTGATTCAAATTCTATCAGTGATCTGGTGCAATCCGATGGCCAAAAAATCAATTGATGAAGATCCAACAATTTAGAATGCTCTCGATGCATGATTTGCGGCTAGATTTCCTTCATCAATGCGTGATTGGACGGCTAGAATTTAATTTGACCTGATCTATGCAGATACACATCCGATTTTGATGATTTTTGGATCGTTGGATTTCTATTAAATAGCTAAATTTCACCAGACTTATCAGATTCATATCAGAGCTATTTTAATCCAAATTTTACTCAAATTTCTTTATATTTTGATGATTACAAAGGCTATTAGTCCCACATTGCCTTTAGAAAAAATATCCAACCCTCCTAGCTCTATAAAAAGGACCCCAAGGCTCTAGAAATCAACATCTTCGATCAAGGTGAAGCCTTGGTACAGGGTGAAGCCAGGCTCTGGGTTAATTGCTACTTCAAGGCAACTGGTGTCGAGAGAAAAAACTAGGCTTCTACACCATCTTTCCATCAATGCCGACCCAAGATCAGAGATCAGCCTATTTTATTTTTTTTTATTTTATGTTTTTAAATTATGAACATTTTAATGCAATATTTATTTTTATGCTCTTTAATTTCATGCTCTTTATTTTTATTATAATTTTATTTCTATATTTTAATTATTGCTTTTATTTTATTGCAAGTAGATGCTATGATCTAACTAGTAGATCTAAGTACCAAGTTTAAATTTTTGCACTTTTTAATTTTTATTTTTTTATTTTCCAACTTCACTCCTAATCCCAAAACTCTTCTCTTTTCTTTTTTTTGTAAAATCAAAGATTTCAAATCTAAAAACACTACCTTCCCTATGAATTCGATCCAACTCATTGCTATCTATGAATTTTTAATTATTTTAAGAAGTCGGATTAAACTGATAAATACGATATCTTAATGACAACATCGCATTCCTATCAGTGATGATCCCAAAATCTATAATGAGGTGATATCAGATATCGACTCCGAGAAATGGTTAGAGGCAACGAAGTCAGAAATTGACTCGATGCACTCAAACCAAGTCTGGACCTTGGTAGATCCACCAAAAGATATAGTACCTATTGGGTGTAAATGGATCTACAAGAGAAAGATTGGTATAGATGGGAATGTGCAGATATTCAAGACTAAATTAGTGGCAAAAGATTATAGTCAACATGAAGGCATTGACTATCAGGATACCTTTTCGCCAGTAGCTATATTAAAATCCATCCGCACATTGCTTGCTGTTGCAGCCTATTTCGATTATGAAATATGGCAAATGAATGTAAAAATGGTATTCCTAAATGAATATCTAGAGGAAGATATCTATATGGAATAGCTGCTAAATTTTACATCCAGTGATGATGATCACAAGGTATGCAAGCTGCAAAGGTCCATATATGGACTTAAGCAAGCATCTCAGAGCTGGAATACTCGTTTTAATGATGTGATCAAAATATTTGGTTTCATCAAGAATGAGGAGGAGCCATGTATCTTCAAAAAGGTCAGTGGGAGCGCTGTTGTCTTCCTCATATTGTATGTGACTGAAATCCTTCTTATCGAGAATGACATTCTCATGTTGACCACAGTTAAAATATGGTTATCTAAAGAATTCTCCATGAAAGACCTAGGAGAGCATCCTTTATTCTAAGAATTAAGGACTATAGAGATAGATCAAATAGGATGCTAGGACTTTCACAAAAGATGTACATAGAGAAAGTACTAAAGAGGTTTAGTATGGAAAACTCTAAGAGGGGTTTAGTACCCTTCAGACATGGCATTCATCTTTCCAAGAAGATGTGCCCTAGCACATCTGAGGAAATAGAATGCATGAGCAAGATCCCTTATGCTTCAGTAATAGGGAGCCTCATATATGCCATGTTATGTACACGATCTGATATAGCCCATACTGTGAGTGTCACGAGCAGATATCAGTCGAATTCAGATTAAGAACACAAGACTTCTGTGAAATATATCCTTAAGTACTTGAGAAGAACTAAGGATATGTTGTTGGTCTTTGATAATGGAGAACTTCAAGTCCAGGGGTATACAGACTCGGATTTTATGTCCGATGTAGATGATCGAAAGTCGACATCTGAAAGTCTGTTTATATGTAATGGTGGAGCTATCAGTTGGAAAAGTTCCAAGCAGACAGTGATAGCCGATTCCATCATGAAAGCAGAATACATCACTGCATCAGAAGCTACAAAGGAGGCATTCTAGTACAAGAAGTTTGCTGTAGAGATCGAAGTGAAGCCATCAGATGCCATTCCTCTGTACTGCGACAACAATGATGCCATAGCCCTTACTAAGGAGCCGAGGTCTCATTAAAAATCCAAGCACATCAAGCGGCGATACCACCTCATCCACGATTACCTCGAGAAGGATTACATCGAGGTTAAGAGAGTTGCTCCGCAGACAATGCAACAGACCCACTTATAAAATTGTTGGGCCAGCAGAAGATCAAAGCCCACCTTGAGAAGATGGGACTTAGATTTGTAGCAAATTGACTTTAGGTCAAGTGGAAGTTTGTTAGATATGTGTGCCCTAGAAGCCAGAATTGACTGACACTTGTAATACACTTCTAAGGGCAAAATTATAATTTTGATTATAAATAATAAAATGGATTATTTTCTATAACATATGTGTATTTAGTGTCTGTGATACATCCCTTGAGTTAATGGTAATGATAATTCTTATTTTTAAGAGTTGAAAATTTAAGACAAGAGTTTTTATTATTAACTCATAAAATGCACCTGACCGTAGGATCATTATGAGGATGATGATTGATCCAAAAGATTAGTGTACAATTGCTTCTTTATAGTAGATGAGACTTGAGTCTATGGTGTAGAGACATCGGAGCGAGAGTATAGGTACTCGTTAGAGAACGAGGGCACTAAGCGTGACCACCTTGAGTAGTCATAAGAAAGTCTACCTTCTCGTCGATGACTGACTCGAAGCTGCAGTGATGTGTCTGGTTCTTTGATCTGAGGTGCATCGACAGTTCACCTTGAGGGTGTTATAGTTTGACTACACCATGACTCAATCTCCTAGCCATTCGGAACCCTGAGGTGTATGTTGGCTATAGCATGTTCATTGTAGGAATTGGATTACACCAAGATGGAATCTATCTACCTCAATGGATGAGGAGCAACCCTATGATGATCATGAGAATCAAGTCCATAAGCCCATGGCCATGGCAGAGAGTGAAATAATAGAAAGAGTTTCTATTAAGATTTTCACATCGAACTTGAATCAAACAATTAAATCATATGATAGAAATTAGGGTTTGACGAGTTCACCTTAACCCTAATCTGATCGGAGCTCAAGATAGAAAAACTTAATCACACAAGTAGCTGCACCGAGAGGTTCATTTTCAATTTTGATGGGTTGCGACCATATACTGCTAGATGTCATTAGTGGATTTTGGGAGCAATTAGAATGACTTAGATGGTCGATCATTCTAGTTGTCTGAATCAGAAGAGTTCTAATCCATCGAAAGGAGTTTCAATGATGTCGATGATAGAGATCATGACATATCCCATTACCATACAGAACTAAACCTAACTGGATCATACAAACAAGGGTTTGGATCTGGATATCATCAATTAGACTAACGCAGTTCAATTGATTTGAATTAGATTCAATTAGGTTCAAGAAAATCATGCTAGCACATGGTTGAGCCTAATATTCTCCTTTTTTCTATCATTAAAAGTTGTCTCAACTGAGCCAAATGAGTTTGTGCTCACTCAAGTATCTTTACCTGGTCTGACTGGAGCTTGTCTAGGTCAGAAAAGGATTGTCTGAATTTATGAGATAAATTTGAGACAACACCTACCATTTTCCATCACTTGCTAATTCTTATCCTTTGACTTTGGTCAAACGTTGACCTTTGACCCTTGGACATCTGCCCATGTGTCATGCACTTATTAGAGAGCAGATAGGGGCTTGTCCCCTCCCTAGAAATTGGAAAGAAGGGGGCATATGCCTAGGATGGCGTGCATCCATGATAGGGATGCCTGGAGTCCCATATGGATGGGACTTCAGGTTGCTTCTTGGATTCAAACTAGGTGACCCTCACCTATAGACTTTGACCAGTCTTAGGTGCCACCTTAGGATGAATCTATGGATCTCTCATCTGATTGGATCAGGTGATATCATCCCACCAATCAGATTTAGATCTGATTAAATGAGGTAACGTGATTGGTCGGGGTGATGTGGCACCGCATGGCGTAGTAGGGTCTATATAAAGACCTATCTATGCCCACTTTTCATAGACTTCTCTCCTAGCCATGTCCTAAGGCTATCCCTCTCTCTTCTTCATGTTACCTTCAGGCCATCTCTCTCGTCTCCATGCCCAAGGATAGTTGGGCTTCAGATTAGTGCAATTCAAATAAGAAAAGGCTGACGAGAAAGGAAGAAGGCAGTACTACTATAGAGACGACTGCTAATCTTCAAAAGAAGTTTTGAAGATTCTCCAAATTAGATCCAGATCTAGTTCTTGGAGATGAGATAAAGAAGGAAAAGATCTCCAGATATAGCCCGAGTGAATATCGGTAGAGGCCAGGTGCTTGCGTGGCTAGATCCAAAACCTCAGGTCATTAGCAGATCATCAACGGGTAATCGGATTACCCATATCAAGGTAAAATTAATTTAGGTTTAATTTAATTTAATTTTTTTGTTTATCAGATCATAAAATTAGATCTAAAAAATGTCAGATCTAATTAGGGTCTAAAAGAAAATTTTTTAAATATGCCTCTCGATCCAATCAGATCTGAGCGAACCTGATCCCAGAAAATCAGGATTTTCTCTTCAGCAGGATCTATCAGCACCTATAGGATCCGTTCATGCTCCAAGACTATCTTCAACTTTCGATACCAACTATCAAAGTTGGGTCCCATCAACTTATCATTATCAAACAATAATCAAAGCGATAAGAAAGTGGCCATATCTGCACAAAGGAAAAGCGTAACCTAATTAGTAATTCATTAAACCTAAATATTTGGACTTTAATCAAAAGGTTCTTCTATTATTTATTCAAATTGGTAGTCTCTACCTCAAATCCAAGAAATTATTGTAATTCCTTAGTGGATACTAGAATCCACATAGACTGTACACGAGCCCAACTTTGGTTGGCCCACCCATGTACATCTAAGGATAGGTTCATAACCAATTGTTTCTCCAAACAACTTCTAGTAATTAAATTTTACCCCAGCCCCTAATCAGTTGGCTTTGGCCTTCTCAGAAAAGGGTCCAGTTAGGTCCAACCATTAACTTGACCATACTTAGCCCATCTAACCAATGAATGATCTAGCCCAACTTTGGTTGGCCCACCTGACCATTATTTAGAATGATGTATCCAAGAGATCATATAATGAATGATAATTCCATCAACTGATAAGCACCAAGCCTTTGGGCCTCCAATGATTATCCAATTGATGGACCCATTATCATCTACTTTAATGGAAGGCTATGATCCAGTTATCATATAACTATTTCATTTTAGGAACCTAAAAATTTTAGAGAATTTATTTATAGAAGTGAGTAGGTCAGATTAACCAGCTTGTCATGATCCTCCCACTGGCTTCACCAAGTCAGCTTAAGGGAGACCACTAATAGACTAGTCTTGGAGCACCTAAATCAGTCACACTGATTTACTTAGCTGACATGGGTCAACTAAAATTATCAAGTGATCTGATCAAAACTCAATCTCACTAAGAAGGCCAGGTAAGTAAGATCGGTGGAAGGGTCTGTCAAACCTTGCTTTAGACACCATCAAAAATGGTCAGGTAGGCGGGCTGCCAATTAAAAACCATCGATCATATGTGCCAAACTTACCTTAGACACCAACTGATTTAATTAGTCTTGATTAGATCAACCTAATAGTTTGAGCTAGACCTCTTAGCCAAGAATCAAGTCCATTTGGTTCTTGTTAAAGACATAGACTTGACCAACTACAACTATTGTAATTGATCTATAGAATCCTTGACCTAATCTAAGATAATAATTGATTAGATTTAATCAATTATCTAATTAAATTCATTCTTTAATCTAACCTTAGGTCTAACCCAATTAATTGACCTAATTCCCTATAATTCATTAACCCAATGTGTTACGATTCATATCATAGGATCTTCATTTTACAATCCTAGAACCTAATAAAACAACTTCTTAATTCTTAATTAAGTTTTGGACTGAGAGTTGTGGTTTGGCTTTTCGAAAATAATTTTCATATTTATAAAATATTTTTACAAATATGAGTCAGATGTGAGCGCTCCCATCTAATGACGATCCACGTGAAGTTTGAAGTAGAAAATTTTTTCCATCATCTAATCTTGACCATAATCAATCAGATTCATCCGATTGCGCAATTACTGTTCTCATGGATTGCATGGACTGGCTACACCACACACTGCAATGAATCAACGCCTCCTATCATTGAGTAAAAAGTCCAAAATGTCCTATAAGCCATGATAGATTTTTTGTAAACCCTTTAAGGGTCTAGTTCCACCATGTGTCGCTCCATGATTCGTCGATTTCTACTGAGCTGACGGTCCACGCCTGGATCATGAACCAGTTGATGGCTTCCATGACTGAGTTGGCTAGCATGGCTGGCTTGGCGTGCTGACTTTGTCGGCTTAGCTCGATGCATTTGGATTCGCCGACTGATATGGCACGGCAGCTTGAGCCAGCTAAGCCGTATGTTATTTTTTATTTATTTTTTATTTATTTTATTTCTTTAAAAATTCATATCTTCTCTATTTTAGCTTCATTTTGTTCGAAACTAATTTCGTTGTGATTAAAAAAATAAGCTCTTTCATTGATTATAAAATTTTATTTTTTAATTTTTATTATTTTTTTAATTAATTTTTTTTAATTAATAAAAATATTAATTTCTTAAAAATATATATAAATTGATCATTAATTCTTAAAAAATAATATAAATTAATTAATAAATTAATACTTTATTGATGAATTTATGGTACTTATCATAGGACAATCTTATGGTAGTTTGCGAGATCTAGATTTTTAATTTTAGATTTAATAATTAGATTATAAATTATAACTAATCTAAAAAATAATCTAAACATGCATAAAAATTATGTAATAAGAACTTAGACATTGATACCAATTGTAGGAACCAGATCTAGAATTTCATGGATAGATCTTGAAACTTTTTAGGATCAGAAAGCGAAAGACTTAAATAAATTAAATATTTATTTAAATAAATATATAAATACCAAGATCTTAGATCTATTACATGATCAAGACATGATATTAAATCAGAAACAAAAAATATAAAGAAGATGAAAATGTTGATCACATCAACTTAGATCTATACTACATCTAATGCAGGTATAAAATCAATAGATCAGATCTATTATCTGTGCAAGTTAGATGTTCTAACTTGCTAATCCAGGCTTGAGGATGAAGTCATAAGCCGTATATGCATCCAACCTCTAGGAGTCTTCCACACGAGCCTATGAACTCGGATCTAAAGTCTGATGTAGAAAATCAGCACAGCATGCTAGTACTATGCTGATCCTTCTTCGATGATAGATCCGATGCTCCTTTCTTCAAAACTTGGACTCTCCAAAATATGAGAAGGAAGAGGAGAGTTTTCTAATCTGAGACTCTCTTAGAAAAAAAGAAGGTAGAGAGATGAAGAATAAAATAGCCTTAGAAGAAGACTCTCTTCTTCATCTTTTTTCTCTCACCTAGACACCTAGTTTGATGCCTATGGAACCCCCATGCCCAAGGACTATTTGAAGGAAAAATCTTGATTTCTCGAATCAGGTTCATTCAGATCTGATCCGATCAAGAGAGATATTTCAAAAATTTTTCTCATGCATCTAGATCAGATCTAAGATATTTCAGATCTGATTTTATATATCTAATAAGTAAAAATAAAAATAAATTTAATTTAATTTAATTTATACCTTGATGTTGGGTAATCTAATTATCCTTTGATGATCCTACTGATTGTCTGAGATTCTGAATCTAGCCACGCAAGTGCCTGACCTCTACCGATATCCACTCAGACTGGATCTGGAGATCTTCTCCTTCATTATCACCTCTCTAAAAATCAAATCTGGATCTGATTTGGAGGATCTTCAAAACTTCTTTTGAAGATCAACAGTCGTCTCTGCAGCAGTGCTGCCTTCTTTCTTTCTCGTCAGCTTTTTCTTGCCTAGATCGCATCAAACTGGAGCCCAACTTTTCTTGGGCATGGAGAGGACAAAGAGGACCAGAAGATGGTGTGGAGGAGGAAGAGGGGTAGCCTTAGGGCATGGGCTAAGAGGAACTCACAAAAAGTTGGGCATAGATAGGGTTTATTTATAGACCTTACTACCCCATGCAGTGCCACATCATCCCGGTCAATGCGTTGTTTCATGCAATCAGATCTAAATCTGATTGATGGGATGACATCACCTGATCCAATCAAATGAGAGCCTCATAAATTCATCCTTAGATGGTGCCTAAGATTGGTCAAAGTATATGGGTAAGGGTCACCTAAGTAGAATCCAAGAAGCAACCTAGAGTCTCATCCATATGAAACTCCAGGCGTCCCTATCCATGGGCACACGCCTCCTTAGGCATGCACCCCCTTCTTTCCAAATTTCAGTAAGGGGACAAGCCCCTATCTGCTCTCCAATAAGTTCATGACACATGGGCAGATGTCCAAGGGTCAAAGATCAACGTTTGACCAAAGTCAAAAGACAAGAATTAGCAGGCAACGGAAAATGGCAGGTGTTGTCTCAAATTTATCTCATAAATTAAGACAATCCTTTTCTAACCTGGACAAGCTTCAGTCAAACCAAGTAAAGGTACCTGAGTGAGCACAAACTCATTTGGCTCACTTGAGATAACTTTTAATGATAATAAAAGGAAAACGTTAGGCTCAATCGTGTGCTGGCATGATTTTCTAGAACCTATTTGAATCTAATTCAAATCAATTGAACTAGATTAGTCCAATTAATGATATCTAGATACAAACCCTTGTTTGTGTGACCCAGTTTGGTTTAGTTCTGTATGGTAATGAAATATGTTGTGATCTCCATCATCTCCATCATCGAAACTCCTTTCGATGGATCAGAACTCTTCTGATTCAGACAACTAGAATGATCGATCATCTAAATCATTCTAATTGCTTCCAAAATCCACCAGTGACACCTAGCAGTATATGGTGGCAACCCATCAAAACTAAAAATGAATCTCTTGGTGCAGCTACTTGTGTGATTAAGTTCTTCTATCTTGAGCCTCGATCAGATTAGGGTTAAGGTGAACTCATCAAACCCTAATTTCTATCATATGATTTAATCATTTGATTCAAGTCCGATGTGAAAATCTTAACAGAAATACTTTCTATTATTTCACTCTATCATGGCTATGGGCTTATGAACTTGATTCTCATGATCATCATAGGACTGCTCCTCATCCATCGAGGCAGATAGATTCCCTCTTGGTGCAATCTAATTCCTACAATGAACTTGCTATAGCCAACATACACCTCAGGGTTTCAAATGGCTAGGAGATCGAGTCATGGTGTAGTCAAACTGTAACACCCTCAAGATGACTGCTAATGCACTTTAGATCAAAGAATTAGACACATCACTACAGCTTCAAGTCCATCATCAACGAGAAGGTAGACTTCCTTATGACTGCTCGAGGTGGTCACGCTTAGTGCTCTCATTCTCTAATAAGTACCTGTACTCTCGCTCTGTTGTCTCCACACTATAGACTCAAGACTCATCTACTATGAAGAAGCATTCGTACACCAACCTTTCGGATCAATCACCATCCTCATGATGATCCTACGGTTAGGAGCATTTTATGAGTTAATAATGTAAATTCTTGTCTTAAATTTTTAACTTTTGAAAATAAGAATTATTATTATCATTAACTCAAGAGATGTATTACAGACACTAAATACACATTTATGATAGAAACTAATCTATTTTATTATTTATAGTCAAAATTATAATTTTTTCCCTAGAAGTGTATTATAAGTATCAGCCAATTCTGGCTTCTAAGGCACACATATCTAACAAACTCTCACTTGACCTAAAGCCAATTGGCTATAAATCTAAGTTCCATCTTCTCAAGGTGGGCTTCGATCTTTTGCTGGCCCAACAGCTTTGTAAGTAGGTCCGCCTCATTATCTATGGAGTCGACTCTCTTGACCTCGACATATTCCTTCTCGAGGTAATCACGGATGAGGTGGTATCGCCGCTCGATGTACTTAAATTTTTGATGAGACCTCGTCTTGTTAGCAAGGGCTATGGCACCATTGTTGTCACAGTATAGAGGAATAGCATCTGATGGCATCACTTCGATCTCTATGGCAAACTTTTGTACCAGAATGCCTTCTTTGCAGCTTCTGACACAGCGATGTATTCTACTTCCATGGTGGAATCTGCTATCACTGTTTGCTTGAAACTTTTTCAACTGATAGCTCCACTATTGCACACAAACGGACTCCTAGATGTTGACTTTCGATCATCTACATCTATCATAAAATCTAAGTCTGTATATCCCTGGACTTGGAGTTCTTCATTACCAAAGACCAACAACATATCCTTAGTTCTTCTTAAGTACTTAAGGATACATTTCACAGAAGTTCAGTATTCTTCACTTAGATTCAATTGATATCTGCTCGTGACACTCACAACATGGGCTATATCAGATCGTGTACATAATATGGCATACATGAGGCTCCCTATTGCTGAAGCATAAGGGATCTTGCTCATGCATTCTATTTCCTCAAGTGTGCTAGGGCATAACTTTTTGGATAGATGAATGCCATGTCTGAACGATACCAAACCCCTTTTAGAGTTTTCCATGCTAAACCTCTTTAGCACTTCCTCTATGTACATCTTCTATGAAAGTTCTAGCATTTTATTCGGTCTATCTCTATAGACCTTAATTCCTAGAATAAAGGATGCTTCTCCTAGGTCTTTCATGGAGAATTCTTTAGATAACCATATTTTAACTATGGTCAACATGAAAATATCATTTCCAATAAGGAGGATGTCATCCACGTACAATACGAGGAAGACAACAGCACTCCCACTGACCTTTTTGAAGATACATGGCTCCTCCTCATTCTTGATGAAACCAAATAATTTGATCACATCATTAAAACAAGTATTCCAGCTTCGAGATGCTTGCTTAAGTCCATATATGGACCTTTGCAGCTTGCTTACCTTGTGATCATCATCACTGGATATGAAGCCTAGTGATTGTTCTATATAGATATCTTCCTCAAGATATCCATTTAATAATGAAGTTTTCATATCCATTTGTCATATTTCGTAATCAAAATAGGCTACAATAGCAAGCAATGTATGGATGGATTTAAGCATAGCTACTGGCGAAAAGATATCCTAATAGTCAATGCCTTCGCGTTGACTATAACCTTTTGCCACTAATCTAGCTTTGAATGTCTCCACATTTCTATCTGCACCAATCTTTCTTTTGTAGATCCATTTACATCCAATAGGTACTATACCTTCTGATTGATCTACCAAGGTTCAAACTTGGTTTGAGTGCATCGAGTCAATTTCTGACTTCATTGCCTCTAACTATTTCTTGGAGTCGATATCCCATATTGCCTCATTATAGATTTTGAGATCATCACCATGAACCCCATTACCTATGAGGAAAATTTTCTCTACTTTCTCTGAAATAGTACCTAAGTACCTCTCAGGAGGATGGAAAACTCTTTTCGATCTACGAGGTGGAGGAGGTAGTGATTGGATTGGCTTAACCTAATTTGGTTCTATTTGGTCCTTAGCTCATTGCTCTTGTGAGACTTTCTCCTCGAGCTTGATTTGCTTTTCAGTGCTGCTATCTTGAATAAACTATTTTTCAGGAAAGATGGCATGTCGACTCACAATTACATTATGATCTTCTGGAATGTAGAAATAATATCCTAATGACTCTTTAGGATATCCTACAAATCAAGCTCTGAAGGACCTAAAGTCTAACTTATCTGCTTGTTATCTTTTGACATGAGCCAGACAACCCCAAATTTTGAGATGACTCAGACTTGGTTTCTTACCATGCCATATCTCATTCGGTGTGGTAGGAATGGTTTTAAAAGGAACCCTATTCTGTAAGTATATTGCAGTTAACAAACAGTGTCCCCAAAGAAAATCAAGAAGGTCTGTGAAGCTCATCATGGATCGGACCATATCCAATAGAGTCCAGTTCCTCCATTCTGAAACCCCATTGAGTTGAGGTGTTCTAAGTGGAGTTCATTAAGAGACTATTCCATTTTTCTTGAGATAGTCCAGAAATTTTTGACTAAAGTATTCACCTCCTTGATTTGATCGAAGAATCTTAATGGATTTTTCTATTTGCTTTTCTACTTCATGTCTGAATTTCTTGAACTTTTTAAAAGCTTCAGACTTGTGTCTCATAAGATACGCATATCCATACCTAAATAAATCATCGATAAAAATTATGAAGTAGATAAAGTTGCCTCTAGCTGGTACATCAAATGGGTTGCATACATCAGTATGTACTAAGATAAGAAGATCCATGGCCCTTTCCCCATGTCCTATAAAAGGGAGCCTAGTCATTTTGCCATGAAGATAAGATTCATAAATTGGATATGACTCAAAAGTCATTGGACTCAATAGCCCAATTTTCTTCAATTTGTTAATCCTATCTTCTGCTATATGATCTAATCTTAGGTGCCATAGATACTTATTATTTGGACTATCCCTAGGCCGTTTCATGGTATTCACATTTTGCTTGATGTTAAAAATAGATACATCAACATGTAACTGATATAGACCATTAATAAGAAAAGAACTTGCAATTTTATTTCTTTCATAAAGAATGTTACAATGGTCCTTAAAAAAACTAATTACATAGCCTTCTAATGCTAGGCAAGAAATAGAAATCAAATTTCTGCTTGCTGTAGGCACATAATAACAGTCTTTTAAAACTAAGTCTAAACCAGATGATAGTCGAAGTGGGTATGTTTCCACGGTCACGGCAGCAACTCTTGCTCTATTTTTGATGCATAGGATCATCTCACCATCCCTCAGCCTCCTGCTATCCTCAAGACCCTGCATGAAAGTGCATAAATGAGCACTAGAACCAAAGTCAAGCACCCAACTAGATGTAGAAGAAATCATAAGGTTAGACTCAATAACGAGCATACCTACTGAAGGACCTGCCTCCTTCTTATTCTTCAGGGTGGCCAGGTATGTAGGACAGTTCAGCTTTTAGTAGCCGTCATTGTTGCAAGAAAAATACTTTTCTTTGTCAGCGGTCTTCTTCTTCAACTCTATCTTTGTCTTCTTCCCTCCTTCCACCTTCTGCTTTTTTATAGACTTCTTCTTCTTTCCAAAAAAAATCTTCTCTTGGAAGAAGTCCATTCCATAGCAAGTACTGAGCCTTTAGAACCTTAAATAGAAAGCTCAGTAGTAACCAGCATGTTCATAAGTTTGGCCAAGAAATTTTGAAGTTTATGCATATGATAGCTCATGATGAACTATCCATACGCATCAGTCAAAGATTACAGAATTATGTCATTCTACAAATCCAAGTCTAACTTCACTCTGAGCTTCTTAAGCTCTTCTAAATTCTTGATCATCATTAGATAATGATCTTAAACTGACTACCCATCACGCATCTTAGCCTTGAATAGTCATTTAGTGACTTGATACTTGGCTGCACGACTCTGTTCACCAAACATCTCTTGTAGGTGAGCCAATATTTGGCGAGCAGTCCTGATATTTTCATGTTGGTGCTGAAGTTCATCAGACATCGAGCCCAATATGTAATATCTGGTCTTGTTATCTTCATCCGTCCACTTATCCAAAGACGCTCTCTGTTCAGCGGATGGATGGGCTGATAAGGTGGGAGGGTCCTGGTCCAATACATGAGTTAACTTCTTGAAATCCAAAATAATTTTAAAGTTTCGAAGCCAATCCTTGTAATTTGATTCGATCAGTCTATGGGTGTCTAGGATTCATGATAGTGGATTGGATGCAAACATTTTTCTGTACAGACTCAAAGTTTCTAGTTAGATTTTATAATTAAGACTTAACCAATTTATTTAGGATTTTATTTTTAAATAAATTAGCTTCCACTATTTTCTCAGATCCCTACACTCCCTCTATAGAGATGCAAAAATCTCCATGATTAATGATTTCTAGTGGGTGGTGCGGTCCCACCAACTGACTCATCACCTCACCTAACAGTTATTAGTGATGGGTTAGCCAATGAGTGAACAACTCTTGTTCAATGATTCTCTAATCATGATGCACCCAAACTTGGTCTCTAATTTATGAATCTCACTGTACCTAAAATATTGATCTACTCCTTAGTTAAGTCAGACCCACCATTTGCATAGATTAGATTCCTAATTGTGTCTCTCACCATATTTGGAATATTGAGCCCAATCTATCCTCCAGTCCATAGCATCCAATGCCTAATAGATATGGTTGCATCTTTTCGGTGCAACTGAACCACTATAACCAACCGAGAATAATCAATCCCGAAAAGGGCCCGCACATCTACAATGGTGGAAGACCTTAGACTTAATCTTTTCTTAGGGAGATTTGATTTAGGTCTCATTAAATTAGACTTGACATAGTCATAACCATTATGACTAACCTAGTGGCATAGGTTAGCTCGAATTATTGACCACCTCAGATCAGAATTGAGTCAACAAACATGGCCAGATAAGTGAGATCGGTGGAAGGGATATGCCATTAACTCGACAAGAACGCATTCGAGTCGAGTAGCTCTCAAATAAAAATCAGTCGGTCGTATCTACCAAATTTATCTTAGACACCAAATTATTGAGCCAGAACTAATCGGGTTAGCCTACAATCCAGACTCTAACCACTGAGCCTAATTAGGTCTTAGCTTGATTGATCACTCATGTGACTCGATCTTGATCCAAACTTAATTCTATTAGGCTGGTCAATTTAATCACTATTGATCGCATCTAAGCAACTCTTGATTCGGTTTGATCAACCGCTTAGACCTAATTGAGCTACCCATGTCCGAACCCAATATTATGAATATGTCTTAGATCTGAAATCATCAATTTTAGATCTAATTAATATTTTATAATCTTAATTTTTAATTAAGTTTAGGGTTCACAAATAAAATATGTAAATAAAATTCTAGGGTTTCAGGATCTAGGATTTTACAAAAAGTAAGTTCTTGATTTCTGATTAAGGATGAATGCACAGCACCCCTATACATCATAAGAACACCCCATCGAATGGGAGGAGAGGGCATTTAAATCCTACTTTGTTCTTATGACTGGACGGCCAAGGGGAACGCCTTAATCAAAAATATAAATCTACTAAACTAGTTAGATCTACATTATATATCTCATATATAAAAATTGATTTAACTTAATACATATTTTGCATGCATCTCATATATCATATCATGCATATTTTTTAGATCTAAATTATCTCATAATTATCTAAAAAATTATATTTAAATTGATCACATCAAAATTAATTCTAATCTAGATAATTATGTAGAACTATTCTACAACTAGTCTAATCATGCATGCATCATATCTCATATGATCTAAAAATTAAATAATTTTATTTTATATTTTTTATATCTTATTATAAAATTTATAATCATTAAAAAATATAAAATAAATAGATCTAAAATTATAATTTAATCAAAATAAATTATGATCATGCAAGACTACGTATAGAACTATTCTATTTTACAACTAGTCATGCATATTGTAGAACTTAGATCTATATTATTTAATTTTAATTATTTCTAATTTTAGATATAATCACATCTCATGTGACATCTAAAATTATCTAATTTTTAATCAAAATAAATTAAAATTTAGATCTTAAATAATTTAGAGAACCTGGCTCTGATACCAATTGAAGAAAAAATCCTAATTTTTCAGATCAGGTTCGTTCAGATCTGAACGGATCAAGGAAGATATTTTAAAAATTTCTCTCATGCATCTAGATTAGATCTGAGATATTTTAGATCTAATTTTATAGATTTAATAAATAAAAATAAAAATAAATTTAATTTAATTTAATTTATACCTTGATGTTGGATAATCTGATTACTCTTTGATGATCCTACTGATTGCCTGAGATTTTGGATCTAGCCATGCAAGCACCTGGCCACTACTGATATCCACTTAGACTGGATCTAGAGATCTTCTCCTTCTTTATTATATCTCCAAAAATTAGATCTAAATCTGATTTGGAGGATCTTCAAAACTTCTTCTGAATATCAGCAGTCATCTTTGCAGCAGTGCTGCCTTCTTCCTTTTCAATCAACTTTTTCTTGTCTGGATCGCACCAAACTAGAGCCAAACTTCCCTTGGGTGTGGAGAGGAGAGAGAGGATCAGAAGATAGTGTGGAGGAGGGAGAGGGGCAGCCTTGGAGCGTGGGCTATGAGGAACTCACAAAAAGTTGGGCATAGATAGGGTTTATTTATAGACCCTGCTGCGCCATGCAGTGCCACATCATCCCGACCAATCCTATTGCTTCATGCAATTAGATCTAAATCTGATTGGTGGGATGACATCACCTGATCCAATCAAATAAGATCCCCATAAATTCACACTTAGATGGTGCCTAAGACTGGTCAAAGTCTGTGGGTAACGGTCACCTAAGTAGAATCCAAGAAGCAACCTAGAGTCCCATCCGTATGGGACTCCAAGAGTCCCTATCCATGGGTTTACGCCTCCCTAGCCATGCACCCCCTCCTTTTCAAATTTTAGTAAGAGGACCAGCCCCTATATGCTCTCCAATAAGTTCATGACACATGGGCAGAAGTTCAAGGGTCGAAGGTCAACGTTTGACCAAAGTCAAAAGACAAGAATTGGCAGGTGATGGAAAATGGCATGTGTTGTCTCAAATTTATCTCATAAATTAAGATAATCCTTTTTTGACCTGGACAAGCTCTAGTTAGATCAAGTATAGGTATCTGAGTGAGCACAAACTCATTTGGCTCAGTCGAGACAACTTTTAATGATAATAAAAGAAAAACGTTAGGTTCAATCATGTGCTAGCATGATTTTCTTGAACCTAATTGAATCTAATACAAATCAATTGAACTAAATTAGTCCAATTGATGATATCCACATCCAAACCCTTGTTGGTATGATCCAATTAGGTTCAATTCTATATGGTAATGGGATATGTTGTGATCTCCATCATCGACATCATCGAAACTTCTTTCGATGAATCAGAACTCTTCTGATTCAGACAACTAGAATGATCGATCATCTAAATTATTCTAATTGCTTCCAAAATCCACTAGTGACACCTAGCAGTATATGGTGGCAATCCATCAAAACTAAAAATAAACCTTTCGATGCAGCTACTTGTGTGATTAAGTTCTTCTATCTTGAGCCTCGATCAGATTAGGGTTAAGGTGAACTCGTCAAACCTTAATTTTTATCATATGATTTAATCATTTGATTTAAGTCCAATGTGAAAATATTAATAAAAACTCTTTTTATTACTTCACTCTGCCATGGCCATGGGCTTATAGACTTGATTCTCATGATCATCATAGGGCTTCTCCTCATCCATCGAGATAAATAGATTCCCTCTTGGTGCAATCCAATTTCTACAATGAACATGCTATAGCTAACATACACCTCAGGATTTTGAATGGCTAGGAGATCGAGTCATGGTGTAGTCAAACAATAACACCCTCAAGGTGAACTGTCGATGTACCTCAGGTCAAAGAACCAGATACACCACTGCAGCTTCGAGTTAGTCATCGATAAGAAGGTAGACTTTCTTATGACTGCTTGAGATGGTCATGCTCAATGCCCTCGTTCTCTAATGAGTATCTATACTCTCACTCCATTGTCTCACCATAGACTCAAGACTCAAGACTCATCTACTATGAAGAAGTGATCATACACCAATCTTTCAGATCAATCACCATCCTCATGATGATCCTACGGTCAGGAGCATTTTTTGAGTTAATAATGCAAATTTTTGTCTTAAATTTTCAACTCTTGAAAATAAGAATTATTATTATCATTAACTCAAGGGATGTTTCACGGATACTAAATATATATTTGTGATAGAAAATAATCTATTTTATTATTTATAGTCAAAATTATAATTTTTCTCCTAGAAGTGTATTACAAGTGTCAGCCAATATTGGCTTCTAAGGCATACATATCTAACACTCTCTTCCTCTAATTTTTGCACACTCTGAACCTCTCCCAAGGCTTTATATTTTTCAAAAATTTTAGCCAAAAATTCTCTTTAAATAATGAGATATGCAGAGTCCAAGTTTGGTCAAATTTTTAGACTAGGAAAGACATTAAATGGCAAGTTGTTGGGGCGCCCAACTCTTGGGTGCCCCCACCTTTTTTTCTATCATGGACCAGCAAGGGGGGTGCACAAAAAATTCCTATTTTACCATGGAAATTAGAGGAAATAAAATAAAGATGGGTCAGCACACTATGGGAAGAGTTTTGAGTTGCTAGGATTCTATCATATAGAATTCAAACTCAAAACAACTTTCCATCAAAAAAGATATGTACATAACTTATTCCAAATAATTGGGAGAGGAAGAGAAAGAAGGAGCATGAGAAGTCTTGGGCATGGAGAATTATCACATAAAAAAATAAAACAAAAGGGCATGGGGCATGAGGATTAAGTGGCGCAAGTGATAGGGAGTCCTAGTCACACTAGGACTCCTATTTTGACTTGGTTAAACAAGATCTTTTAACAAAATAAAATCAAGAGCAAACCAATCCAATTAAATTAAGCCCTAACCCATTTAAAGAATTAATTAAATTAGATTTAATTTTAATTTAATTTTTAATCAAATTAGAAAATTGGGTTGACCCAAGTCCTAGTTGAACTAAGACTAGTTTTTTCTTACGTTTGGCTTATCCAATAAACCAATTAGACTTGATCCAATTAAGCCCTAACCAAATCTAATTAAATTATATTTAATTATACTTAATCTCATCCTTTTTTCTTAATCAAGTTAAGTCAATTAGCAATCAAATTGCTAATCAATCCTCCTACAATACTTATATTAGATTAAATACCAATCGTATTGATTTTTTAACCCTAGAACGATTCTTAATCATTGATCAACCATTTGATCAGATCATGAGCTCTAATGTGTGTGATCTCATAGGTCCGAACCTAAGCCGATAGCATAAAAATAGATTTCTGTACCAATCAAAGTGACCATCTAGCAATGGTACCCGATGGTCGGATAGGTCGAATGTGTAGAACAACATCCTTAGAACCCATGTGGATATATTTTTTATATAATTCATCCCCTTGATCAAAATGCTCGTAGGACACCTCAGAGTTCAACTGTCAACTCTAATTAGGTTATCCACATTGTATTTCAAAATATTAAATTCATCTAATGGATTATCCTGGCCAAGGATTTGATATATTGAAATACAGCGATACATTCTTCTCCAACTCTTAGAGTGATCAATCCCATCTTCATCACACTCTGACTTTGCAAGTACTTGACTGTGCCCAAAAGCCTTTCATTACTAAATTAAAAATTTAGTTAGTCTGGTACCAAAGCATAGTAAGTTGCTTGCAGGACACTGAGATGATCTCAGATCAAAGGGACACTTATACCAATATCCCATCAGAGATATTCTCAATAGTAGAATGCTCTGAAGTTGGTCACGTTCAATGACGATGTACCTATACATCTCACCTATATGTCATACCAGTGTCTCCACACTCCTTGGTTAAGAGGATAACTAACCTATATGGCATACAGTGATCTATGCTCGATAGATGCTGTCATTCTAATTAACAGCCTATCATTTGGTCATGAACAAATTTAAGGACTAATCGATAAATCCTCTTTTTATCAAAGCTAAATAGTCCTAAGAACTTCATCAAAATAATAAAGTTCGTTAGAAGATGAATACTTATGATGAAAAATATCAAAAATATATTTTATTTATTAATGAATCAATTATAAATATAAAGTAGCTCAACCATCAACAAACTAATGATTGGCTTTGGAACACATTTTCCAATAGAAGTGCCATCAATCCTTTGCAGAAGAATGGTGTTTGAAGGTGTAGAAGTTTTGAAATAACGAGATAGTTGGCCGAACTTTGGCCAGATGGTAGAGAAAAAGGAAGCCTATGATGAATCAAAAGGAGTTCAGTATGATGGATGCGAAGAAGATGTTCAAAAATTGAAAGAGGGCAACTACAAAGGAGGATAGTAGAAGTCCAAGTTCGACACGTAAGGTCTCTAAGTACAAACAAAATCGATCGATCGGAGGAGAGCTAACTTGATCATCTGAACTAAGAAGTTTGAGGTCATATTCTGGAGGGATTCCATATTAAATTTGGATCAGAGAAAGACTATCCAGAGTAAGAATGGACGGGATGGTGTCTGAAACGAAGGATGAGTGAGACATGTTCCTAGGTTCGACCTCGGTCAGGGTTGCAGGGTCTAGGAAGGTCGGTCCAGGCGAGCCCCAAGAATCGATGGAGTGGAAGGTTTCGAAAGACATTCAGATCGAAATAAGACCCAAGGAAATCGATAAAAAATAAGGAAAATATAGGGCAAATACTGCTATAGAGAAATCAAAAGAATAAGAAGCTAAAAAAGCATGAATATCCAAAGAGAAGGATTGAAAAACTAACCTAAGCTATTTGGAGAGGACGAAAAGATGGTGGGTGTGACAAGAACCAGTCGAAAGGATGTTCGAAACCCAAGAAGATGAGAGAGGAAGCTAAAACCCTTGGGTGGAAGAAGAACAAAGATCGGTGGAAGAAGAAGACTCGGACAAGAATGACTCTCGGATGAGAGGAGAAGGCCTTAAATAGCAAGAGACAACCCAAGGTAGTTATGATTGCGGATTGACTTCAGTCGATCAGCATGCACCACGTGTCCCACTCATCATGATAGAGAAATGGCGACAGACAGAGTCTTAATGGCACCGTACTTGAGGTAGAGTTTTCACAGAAAAAATGAAGGGCCATCTTCTCAAACTCATTTCAGATTTAAAAAGCTTCGATGCCAGCATGGTAAATGCCAAAATGTCTCATTTTGATGGGCGCGGAAAGTTGAAAAGAACTTCAGCAGTCGCATCTGCACTTCCTTCAAATTTTGAACTCAAGAGTGGGGGGACTATTGTTGAGGGAAAATCAGCTCCTATCGAAGTTCGGTTAGATATCTAATTGCTGAATGATCCTATCCGGTAGCGATGACCAAGATTGACCCTCGATCGAATTCGCAAGATTCCTCCGAACCTCAGCCAGATGAGGTTGAATGGCGGGAACGGCCGAGCCCCTCCACCCTAGGTAGTCGACCTTCCCCGATCGCAAGTCTTTCAAACTTCTTCTTTGGTTGGACTCCACTAGTCTGACTCCTTTTGGACTTCATCCTCAACTGAACTTCTCCATCAGTCGAACTCCTTCTGAATCCTTTTAGTACACCTCCTTCTAAATTTCTTCAGTGAACTTCCTTTAAGATTTCTCCAATGGACTTTCGAACCTCTTTCGACCGAACTCCATGAGTCACCTAGAAGGGCCTCATGCCTATGCGGATCCAATAATCTGCACAACATGAATCCACTTACACATAGACGATCCTGAAGGAGTTCAAACTCCTCTAAAATTGATGAAACTTGAAGCTATTCATTGCCAATGCCTACCTCTTTCCAACTTTAACTATTTAATTCCAATGGACTAGCACGTCACGACAACAGACACCATCCTCCGTAACAAACTCCACATGGTCCCGAATGGCCCACTACTGGATGGTTACGACTGTCACTATCAATTTGTTATAAGCCCCGTCTATAAAAGGGACCCTCCAGATATGCTTTTCTTGGGCACTCTTTCCCCTCTCGATACTCTGTCACTTTCTTTTCTGAGCACTCCATTTCAGTTGGCCAAAAGAGCTGACTTGATCATCAGAGGATTTTGTTGGAGCCACCACCTCCGACTTTGGATAAGACTTATTTTGTAGGTCATCGACGGTGGCCTTGTCTTCCCCGACTCTAGCCTCAAATCTGGCATCAACCAAATTTTACACCAATAGCATCCATCTTATGCTTTGTAACTTCGATCGAAATCTTAATAGTATGCTGTTAGATATGTGTTCCTTAGAAGTCAGAATTGGCTGACACTTGTAATACACTTCTAGGGGCAAAATTATAATTTTGATTATAAATAATAAAATGAGTTATTTTCTATCACATATGTGTATTTAGTATTTGTGATACATCCCTTAAGTTAATGGTAATGATAATTCTTATTTTTAAGGGTTAAAAATTTAAGACAAGAATCTTCATTATTAACTCATAAAATGCTCCTGACCGTAGGATCATCATGAGGATGGTAATTGATCCAGAAGCTTAGGGTACAATCGCTTCTTTATAGTAGATGAGTCTTGAGTCTATGGTGTAGAGACACCAGAGTGAGAGTACAGGTACTCATTAGAGAATGAGGATACTGAGCGTGACCACCTCGAGTAGTCATAAGAAAGTCTACCATCTCGTCGATGACTGACTCGAAGCTGCAGTGGTGTGTCTGGTTCTTTGACTTGAGGTGCATCGATAGTTCACCTTGAGGGTGTTATAATTTGACTACACCATGACTCGATCTCCTAGCCATTTGGAACCCTGAGGTGTATGTTGGCTATAGCATGTTCAGGTAGGAATTGGATTGCACCAACATGGAATCTATCTACCTTGATGGATGAGGAGCAGCCCTATGATGATCATGAGAATCAAGTCCATAAGCCCATGGCCATGGCAGAGAGTGAAATAATAGAAAGAGTTTCTATTAAGTTTTTCACATCGGACTTGAATCGAATGATTAAATCATATGATAGAAATTTAGGTTTGACGAGTTCATCTTAACCCTAATCTGATCGGGGCTCAAGATAGAAGAACTTAATCACATAAGTAGCTGCACCGAGAGGTTCATCTTTAGTTTTGATGGGTTGCCACCATATACTCCTAGGTGTCGCTGGTGGATTTTTGGAGTAATTAGAATAATTTGAATGATCGATCATTCTAGTTGTCTGAATCAGAAAAGTTCTGATCCATCCGAAGGTATTTCGATTATATCAATGATCGAGATCGTGACATATCCCATTACCATACATAATTGAATCTAACTAGATCATATGAACAAGGGTTTGGATTTGGATATCATCAATTGACTAATCTAGTTCAATTGATTTGAATTAGATTCAATTAGGTTCAAGGAAATCGTGCTAGCACACGATTGAGCCTAATGTTCTCCTTCTATAATCATTAAAAGTTATCTCGATTGAGCCAAATGAATTTGTACTCATTCAGGTACCTTTACCTGGTCTGACTGAAGCTTGTCCAGGTTAGAAAAGGGTTGTCTTAATTTATGAGATAAATTTGAGACAACACCTGCCATTTTTCATCACCTGCTAATTCTTGTCCTTTGACTTTGGTCAAACATTGACCTTTGATCCTTGGACATCTGCCCGTATGTCATGCACTTATTGGAGAGTAGATAGGGGCTTGTCCGCTTGCTGGAAATCGGAAAGGATGGGGTGCACACCTAGGATGGTGTGCGCCCATGGATAGGGATGCCTGGAGTCCCATACGGATGGGACTCTAGGTTGCTTCTTGGATTCAAACTAGGTGATCCTCACCTATAAACTTTGATCAGACTTAGGTGCCACCTTAGGATGAATCTGTGGGTCTCTCATCAGATTGGATCAGGTGATGTCATCCCATCAATTAGATTTAGATCTGATTAAATGAAGCAACATGATTGGCCAGGGTGATGTGGCACTGCATGGTGCAGTAGGATCTATATAAAGACCTATCTGCGCCCACTTCTAAAAAAGATTTTTCTCTCCTAGCCACACCCCAAGGCTGCTCCTCTCCCTCCTCCACACCACCTTTCTGATCCTTTCTCTCCTCTCCACACCTAAGGAAGTTGGGCATTCAGATTAGTGCGATTCAGGCAAGAAAAGGCTGATGAGAAAGGAAGAAGGCAGCACTACTGCAGAGACGACTACTGATCTTCAGAAGGAGTTTTGAAGATTCTCTAAATTAGATCTAGATCTAATTTTTGGAGACAAGATAAAGAAGAAGAAGATCTCCAGATCCAACCCAAGTGGACACCGGTAGAGGCCAAGCGCTAGCATTGCTAGATCCAGAACCTCATGGCTTCAGCACGATCATCAACAGGTAATTAGATTACCCAAAGTAAAGGTAAAATTAATTTAGATTTGATTTAATTTAATTTTCTTGATTACCAAATCATAAAATCAAATCTAAAAAATGTTAGATCTAATTATGATCAAGAAAAAAATTTTAAAATATGCCTCTCGATCTAATTTGATCTGAACGAACCTGACCCCGGCAAATCAGAATTTTTCTTCAACTGGTATTAGAGCCAGGTTCTTATAAAATTTATTTAGATATAATTTAATCTAATAAATTAGTGATTTTAGATATCACATGAGATATGATTAGATCTAAAATTAGAAAAATAAAAAATTAAAATTAATTAATCTAGATCTAATATGTATGAGATACATAACTGGACTAGGAATAGAATTATTCTATGTGTAGTCTAGTATAATCATAATTTTTATTTAATTAAATATAATTTTTGATATATTTATTTATTATTTTTTGATCTTATAAATGTTATAATCAGATCTAAAAATAGAAAAAAAATTAAATTTAATTTGTTCATATAAGATATGATAGTTGCATGTTTAGACTAGTTGCAGAATAGTTCTACAAATAGGTCTAGATTAAATTTTATTTGATAAGATTAAATTTAAATTTAATATTTTAGATGATTATGAGATAATTTAGATCTAAAAAACATGCATGCATGATATATGTGATATATACAAAATATGTTTTAATTAGATCAATTTTTTTATATGAGATATATGCTTAGATCTAATTAGTTTTTGTAGATTAGTTGTATTTCTGATTAAGGCGTTCCCCTTGGCCATCCGATCATAAGAACAAAGTAAGGCTTAAAGACCCTCTCCTTCCATTTGATGGGGTGTTCTTATGATGTGTAGAGGTGCTGCGCATTCGTTCTTAATCAAAAATTGAAAACTTACTTTCTGTAAAACCCTAGATCCTGAAATGCTAGGATCTTATTTACATATTTTGTTTTTGAATCCTAAACTTAATTAAAAATTAAGATTATAAAACATATTAGGTCTAAAATTGAGAATTTTCAAATCTAAGACATGTTCATAAAATTGGGTTCAAGCTTGGGTAGCTCAATTAGGTCTAGCGGTTGATCAAACCGAATCAAGAGTTGGTTAGATGGGATCAACAATGCCTAAATTGACCAGCCTAATAGATTAAATCTGGGTCAAGATCGAGTCACGTGAGTGATCGATCAAGCTAAGACCTAATTAGGCTCAGTGGTTAGAGTCTGGATTATAGGCTAACTCAATTGGTTCTGGCTCAATAATTTAGTGTCTAAGGTAAGTTTGGCAGATACGAGTGACTAGTTTTTAATTGGGAGCTACTCGACTTGAATGTGTTCTTGTCGAGTTAATGGCATATCCCTTCCACCGATCTCACTTACCTAGCCATGTTTGTTGACTCAGTTCTGATCTGAGGTGGCCAGTAATTCGAGCTAACCCATGCCACTAGGTTAGTCATAATGGTTATGACTATGTCAAGTCTAGTTTAATGAGACTTAAATCAATTCTCCCTAAGAAAAGATTAAGACTAAAGTCTTCCACCAGTAGATGTGTGGGCCCTTCCTAGGGTTGATTGTTCTCGACTGGTTACAGTGGCTCAGTTGCACCAGGAAGATGCAACCATGTCTATTAGGCATTGGATGCTATAGGCTGGAGGATGGATTGGGCTCAATATTTTGGATATGGTGAGAGACTCAATTAGGAATCCAGTCTGTGCAAATGATGGGTCTGACTTAACTAAGGAGTGGATCAATATTTCTGACATGGTGAGATTCATGAATTAGAGACCAAGATTGGGTGCATCATGATTAGAGAATCATTGAACAAGAGTTATTCACTCATTGGCTAACCCATCACCAATAACTGTTAGGTGAGGTGATGAGTAAGTCGGTGGGACTGCACCACCCACTAGAAATCAGTAATCATGAAGATTTTTGCATCTCTACAGAGGAAGTGTAGGGATCCGAGAAAATAGTGAGAGCTAATTTATTTAAAAATAAAATTTTTAAATAAATTGGTTAAGTCTTAATTACAATATCTAACTAGAAACTTTGACTCTCTACAGCAAAATATCTGCATCCAACCCATTAGCACGAATCCTGGATGCCCATAGACTGACCAAACCAAATTACAAGAATTGGCTCCAAAATTTCAAAATCATTTTGGGTTCTGAGAAGCTAACTCATGTATTGGACCAGGACCCTCCCATCTTACCAGCTCGTCCATCCACTGAGCAGAGAGCATCTCTGAATAAGTGGATAGATGAAGATAATAATGAAGGAAAATCCTAATTTTTCAGGGTCAAGTTCGTTCAGATCTAATTGGATTGAGAGGCATATTTCAAAAATTTTCTCTTAGATCCTAATTAGATCTAACATTTTTTAGATCTAATTTTATGACTTGGTAATCAAGAAAATTAAATCAAATCAAATCTAAATTAATTTTACCTTGATTCTAGGTAATCTGATTATCCATTGATGATCATGCTGAAGCCCTGAGGTTCTGGATCTAGCCATGCAAGCGTTTGGCCTCTACCAGTATCCACTCAGGCTGGATTTGAAGATCCTCTCCTTCTTTATCTCATCTCCAAAAATTAGATCTGGATCTGATTTGGAGGATCTTCAAAACTCCTTTCGAAGATCAGCAGTCGTCTCTGCAGCAGTGCTGCCTTCTTCCTTTCTCGTCAGTCTTTTCTTGCCTGAATCGCACTAATCTGAAGGCCCAACTTCCTTAGGCATCGAGAGGAGAGAGAGGAGCAGCCTTGGGACATGGCTAGGGGAGAAATCTATGAAAAGTTGGCATAGATAGGTCTTTATATAGACCTTGCTGCGCCATGCAGTGCCACATCACCCCGGTCAATCACGTTGCTTCATTTAATTAGATCTAAATCTGATTGGTGGGATGGCATCACCTGATCCAATCAGATGAGAGACCCATAGATTCATCCTAAGGTGGTGCCTAAGACTAGTCAAAGTCTATAGGTGAGGGTCACCTAGTTCGAATCCAAGAAGCAACCTGGAGTCCTATCCCTATGGGACTCCAGGCATCCCTATCCATGGGCGCACACCATCCTAGGTGTACATCCCTTTCTTTCCAAAATCTAGTAAGGGGACAATCCCCTATCTGCTCTCCAATAAGTGCATGACAGATGGGCAGATGTCCAAGGGTCAAAGGTCAACATTTGACCAAAGTCAAAGGACAAGAATTAGTAGGTGATGGAAAATGGCAGGTGTTGTCTCAAATTTATCTCATAAATTAAGACAATCCTTTTCTTACCTGGACAAGCTCCAGTTAGATTAGGTAAAGGTACCTGAGTGAGCATGAATATATTTGGCTCAGTTGAGACCACTTTTGATGATAGAAAAAGAAGAATGTTAGATTCAATCGTGTGCTAGCATAATTTTCTTGAACCTAATTGAATCTAATTCAAATCAATTGAACTGGGTTAGTCTAATTGATGATATCTAGATCCAAATTCTTATTTATGTGACCCAGTTAGATTCAGTTCTATATGGTAATGGGATATGTAGGGATCTCCATCATCGACATCATCGAAACTTCTTTCGATGGATCAGAACTCTTCTGATTCAGACAACTAGAATGATCGATCATCTAAATTATTCTAATTGCTCCCAAAATCTACTAGTGACACCTAGCAGTATATGGTAGCAACCCATCAAAACTGAAAATGAACCTCTTGGTGCAGCTACTTATGTGATTAAGTTCTTCTATCTTGAGTCCTGATCAGATTAGGGTTAAGATGAACTTGTCAAACCCTAATTTCTGTCATATGATTTAATCATTCGATTCAAATCTGATGTGAAAATCTTAATAGAAACTCTTTCTATTATTTCACTCTCTGCCACAGCCATAGGCTTATGGACTTGATTCTTATGATCATCATAGGGCTGCTCCTCATTCACCGAGGTAGATAGATTCCATCTTGGTGCAATCTAATTCCTACAATGAACATACTATAGCCAACATACACCTCAAGATTCCAAATGGCTAGGAGACCAAGTCATGGTGTAGTCCAACTATAACACCCTCAAGGTAAACTATCGATGCACCATAGGTCAAAGAACCAGACACACCACTGCAGCTTCGAGTCAGTCATCGATGAGAAGATAGACTTTCTTATGACTACTCGAGGTGGTCACACTCAGTGCCCTCGTTCTCTAATAAGTACCTATACACTCGCTCCAGTGTCTCTACACCGTAGACTCAAGACTTATCTACTATAAAGAAGCAATTATACACTAACCTTTCGGATCAATCACCATCCTCATGATGATCCTACGGTCCGAAGCATTTTATGAGTTAATAATGAAGATTCTTGTCTTAAATTTTCAACTCTTGAAAATAAGAATTATCATTACCATTAACTCAAGGGATGTATCATAGACACTAAATATACATATGTGATAGAAAATAATCCATTTTATTATTTATAGTCAAAATTATAATTTGGTCCTTAGAAGTGTATTACAAGTGTCAACCAATTCTGGCTTCTAGGGCATACATATCTAACAAACTCCCACTTGACCTAAAGCCAATTGGCTACAAATCTAAGTCCCATCTTCTCAAGATGGGCTTCGATCTTTTGCTGGCCCAATGGCTTTGTAAGTGGATCCGCCGCATTGTCTGTGGAGTCGACTCTCTTAACCTCGATGTAACCCTTCTCAAGGTAATCACAGATGAGGTGGTATCGCCGCTCGATGTGCTTGGATTTTTGGTGAGACCTCGGCTCCTTAGCAAGGGCTATGGCACCATTGTTGTTGCAGTATAGAGGAATGGCATCTGATGGCTTCACTTCGATCTCCACAGCAAATTTCTTGTACCAGAATGCCTCTTTTGCAGCTTTTGACGTAGCGATATATTCTACTTCCATGGTGAAATCTGCTATCACTGTCTGCTCAAAATTTTTCCAACTGACAGCTCCACCAATCCACACAAACAGACTCCTAGATGTCGACTTTCGATCATCTACATCGAACATAAAATTTGAGTCTGTGTACCCCTGGATTTGGAGTTCTTCATTGCCAAAGATCAGTAACATATCTTTAGTTCTTCTTAAGTACTTAAGGATACATTTCACAGAAGTCCAGTGTTCTTCACCTGGATTCGACTGATATATGCTCATGACACTCACGGCATGGGCTATATCAGGTCGTGTACGTAACATGCAATACATGAGTCTCCCTATTGCTGAAGCATAAGGGATCTTGCTCATGTGTTCTATTTCCTCAGGTGTTCTAGGGCACATCTTCTTGGAAAGATGAATGCCATGCCTGAAGGATACTAAACCCCTCTTAGAATTTTTCATACTAAACCTCTTTAGTACTTCCTCTATGTACATCTTCTGTGAAAGTCCTAACATTCTATTCGGTCTTTCTCTATAGACCTTAATTTCTAGAATAAAGGATGCTTCTCTTAGGTCTTTTATGGAGAATTCTTTAGATAACCACATTTTAACTATGGTCAACATGGGAATATCATTCCCAATAAGGAGGATGTCATCTACATATAATATGAGAAAGACAACAGCGCTCCCACTGACCTTTTTGAAGACACATGGTTCCTCCTCATTCTTGATGAAACCAAATATTTTGATCACATCATTAAAATGAGTATTCCAGCTCCGAGATGCTTGCTTAAGTCCATATATAGATCTTTGCAGCTTGCAAATCTTGTGATCATCATCATTGGATGTGAAACCTAGCGGCTATTCCATATAGATATCTTCCTCAAGGTATCCATTTAGGAATGTCGTTTTCACATCCACTTACCATATTTCATAATCGAAATAGGCTGCAATAGCAAGCAATGTGTGGATGGATTTTAGCGTAGCTACTAGTGAAAAGGTATCCTGACAGTCAATGCCTTCGCATTGACTATAATCTTTTGCCACTAATCTAGCCTTGAATGTGTCCACATTCCCATCTGCACCAATCTTTCTCTTGTAGAACCATTTATACCTAATAGGTATTATACCTTCTGGTGGATCAACCAAGGTCCAGACTTGGTTTGAGCGCATTGAGTCAATTTCTGACTTCATTGCCTCTAATCGTTTCTTGGAGTCAATATCTGATATCGCCTTGTTATAGGTTTTGGTATCATCACCACGAACCCATTCCCTATGAGGAACATTTTCTCTACATCCTCTAAAATAGTACCTAAGTACCTCTTAGGGGGATGAACAACCCTTTTCGATCTACGAGGTGGAGGAGGTAGTGTATGGATTGGCTTAACCTGATTTGGTTCCATTTGGTCCTTAGCTCGTTGCTCTTGTGAGACTTTCTCATCGAGCTTGATCTGCTTTCCAATGTCGCTATCTTGAATAAATAATTTTTCAAGAAAGATGGCATGTCAACTCATAATCACATTGTGATCTTCTGGAATATAGAAATAATATCCTAATAACTCTTTAGGATATCCTATGAATCGAGCTCTAAAGGACCTAAAGTCTAACTTGTCTGCTTGTTGTCTTTTGACATGAGCCGGACAACCCCAAATTCTGAGATGACTCATACTTGATTTCTTACCATGCCATATCTCATATGGCATGGTAGGAACGGTTTTAGAAGGAACCCTATTCAGTAAGTATATTGCAGTTAACAAACAGTATCCCCAAAGAAAATCAAGAAGGTCTGTGAAGCTCATCATGGATCGGACCATATCTAATAGGGTCTGGTTCCTCCGTTCTGAAACTCCATTGAGTTGAGGTGTTCCTGGTGGAGTCCATTGAGAGACTATGCCATTTTTCTTAAGATAGTCCAAAAATTTCTGACTAAGATATTCACCTCCTCGATTTAATCGAAGAACCTTAATAGATTTTCCAATTTACTTTTCTACTTCATGTCTGAATTCTTTGAACTTTTCAAATGCTTCAGACTTGTGTCTCATAAGATACACATATCCATACTTGATAAATCATCAGTAAAGATTATGAAGTAGATTAAATTGCCTCTAGCCGGCACATTGAATAGGCCGCACACATCTATATGTACAGGGCAAGAAGATCCGTGGCCCTTTCCCTATGTTCTACAAAAGGGAGCTTAGTCATTTTGCCATGAAGACAGGATTCACAAATTGGATATGACTCGAAAGTCAAAGGACTCAATAGCCCAGTTTCTCCAATTTGTTAACCCTATCTTCTACTATATGACCTAATCTTAGGTGCCATAGATACCTATCATTAGGACTATCCCTAGGATGTTTTGATTTTATGGCATTCACATTTTGCTCAAAATTAAAAATAGATATATTAACACGTAACTGATAAAGACCGTTAATAAGAAAACCATTTGCAATTTTATTTCTTTCATAAAGAATGTTACAATGGTCCTTAAAAAAACTAATTACATAGCCTTCTAATGTAAGGCAAGAAACAAAAATCAAATTTCCTGCTTGCTGCAGGCACAAAATAACAGTCTTTTAATACTAAGTCTAAACCAGATGGTAGTTGAAGAGGGTTTGTTCCCACGGCCATGGCAGTAATTCTTACTCCATTTTCGATGCATAGGATCATCTCACTATCCCTCAGCCTCCTACTATCCTCAAGATCGTGCATAGAAGTGCACAAGGAAGCACTAAAACCAGAGTCAAGCACCCAACTGGATGTAGAAAAAATCGTAAGGTTAGACTCAATAACGAGCATACCTCCAAAAGGACCTGCCTCCTTCTTCTTTAGGGTGGCCAGGTAAGTAGAGCAGTTCCGCTTCAAGTGGCCATCATTGTTATAATAGAAATACTTTTCTTTGTCAGCAGCCTTCTTCTTCAGCTCTGCCTTTTTCTTCTTTCCTCCTTCCACCTTCTGCTTTTTCACAGACTTCTTCTTTTTTTCAAAAGACTTTCTCTTGGAAGAAGTCCATTTCATAGCAAGTACTAAGCCTTTAGAACCTTTCATAGAAAGCTCAACAGTGACCAGCATGTTCATAAGTTCGGCCAAGGAATTTTGAAGTTTATGCATATGGTAGTTCATAATGAACTGCCCATATGCATCAGTCAAGGATTGCAGAATTATGTCATTCTGTAGATCCAAGTCCAACCTCACTCCGAGCTTCTCAAGCTCTTCCATGTCCTTGATCATCATTAGACAATGATCTTGGACTGACTGCCCATCATGCATCTTAGCCTTGAATAGTCATTTAGTGACTTGATACTTGGTTGCACGACTCTGCTCACCAAACATCTCCTGTAGGTGAGCCAATATTTGGCGAGCAGTCCTAATATCTTCATGTTGGCACTGAAGTTTATTAGACATCGAGCCCAACATGTAGTATCTGGCCTTATTATCATCGTCTGTCCACTTATCCAGAGATGCTCTTTGCTCAGTGGATGGACGAGCTGGTAAGGTGGGAGGGTCCTAGTCTAATACATGAGTTAACTTCTCGAAACCCAAATCAATTTTGAAGTTTCGAAGTCAATCCTTGTAATTTGGTTCGGTTAGTCTATGGGTGTCCAAGATTCGTGCTAGTGGATTGGATGCAGACATTTTCCTGTAGAAAGTCAAAGTTTTTAGTTAGATATTGTAATTAAAACTTAACCAATTTATTTAGAGATTTTATTTTTAAACAAATTAGCTCCCACTATTTTCTCGGATCCCTACACTCTTTCTGTAGAGATGCAAAAATCTCCATGATTACTGATTTCTAGTGGGTGGTGCAGTTCCACCGACTTACTCATCATCTCATCTAATAGTTATTGGTGATGGGTTAGCCAATGAGTGAACAGCTCTTGTTCAATGATTCTCTAATCATGATGCACCTAAACTTGGTCTCTAATTCATGAATCTCACCATGTTCGAAATATTGATCCACTTATTAGTTAAGTCAGACCCATCATTTGCATAGATTGAATTTCTAATTGAGTCTCTCACCGTATCCAAAATATTGAGCCCAATCCATCCTCCAGCCTGTAGCATCCAATGCCTAATAGGCATGGTTCTATCTTTCCAGTGCAACTGGGCCACTATAACCAACTGAGAATAATCAATCCCAAGAAGGGCCTGCACATCTACAATGGTGGAAGACCTTAAACTTAATCTTTTCTTAGGGAGTTTTGATTTAGGTCTCGTTAAACTAGACTTGACATAGTCATACCTATTATGACTAACCTAGTGGCATGGGTTAGCTTGGATTATTGACCACCTCAGATCAGAACTGAGTCAAAAAATATGGCCAGGTAAGTGAGACCGATGGAAGGGATATGCCATTAACTCGACAAGAATGCATTCGAGTCGAGTAGCTCCCAATTAAAAATCAGTCGATCGTATCTACCAAACTTATCCTAGACACCAAATTGTTGAGCCAGAACCAATCGGGTTAGCCTACAATCCAGACTCTAACCACTGATCCTAATTAGGTCTTAGCTTGATCGATCACTCATGTGACTCTATCTTGACCCAGACTTAATCCTATTAGGCTGGTCAATTTAAGCATTGTTGATTCCATCTAACCAACTCTTGATTCGATTTGATCAATCGCTAGACCTAATTTAGCTACCCAAGTCCAAACCCAATTTTATGAACATATCTTAGATCTAAAAATTTTTAATTTTAGATCTAATATATTTCATAATCTTAATTCTTAATTAAGTTTAGGGTTCAAAAATAAAATATGTAAATAAGATCCTAGGATTTCAGGATCTAGGGTTTTGCAGAAAGTAAGTTTTCAATTTCTGATTAAGGACGAATACGCAGCACTCCTACACATCATAAGAATACCCCATCGAATGGAAGGAGATGGTCTTTAAGCCCTACTTTGTTCTTATGACCGGACAACCAAGGGGAACACCTTAATTAGAAATATAACTAATCTACAAAAACTAATTAGATCTAAGCATATATCTCATATAAGAAAATTGATCTAATTAAAATATATTTTGCATACATCTCATGTATCATGCAAGCATATTTTTCAGATCTAAATTATCTCATAATCATCTAAAAAATTAAATTTAAATTTGATCTTATCAAATAAAATTTAATGTAGACCTATTTGCAGAACTATTCTACAACTAGTCTAAACATGCAACTATCATATCTCATATGAATAAATTAAATTAAATTTATTTTCTATTTTTAGATCTGATTATAATATTTATAATATTAAAAAATAGTAAATAAATAAATTTAAAAATTATATTTAATTAAATAAAAAATATAATTATACTAGACTACACATAGAATAATTCTATTTCTAGTCTAGTTATGTATCTCATACATATTAGATCTAGATTAATTAATTTTAATTTTTTATTTTTTTATTTTTTTGATTTTAAATATAATCACATCTCATGTGATATTTGAAATTACTAATTTACTAGATTAAATTAGATCTAAATAAATTTTATAAGAACCTGGCTCTGATACAAGTTGAAGGGAAATCCTAACTTTTTGGGTTCAGGTTCGTTCAGATTTGATTGGATCGAGAGGCATATTTCAAAAATTTTCCCTTAGATCCTAATTAGATAAGATATTTTTTAGATCTAATTTTATGATTTGGTAATCAAGAAAATTAAATTAAATCAAATTTAATTTAATTTTACCTTGATTCTGGGTAATCTGATTACCCGTTGATGATCGTGCTGAAGCCCTGAGGTTCTGGATCTAGCCATGCAAGTACTTGACCTCTACCGATATCCACTTGAGCTGAATTTGGAGATCTTCTCCTTCTTTATCTCATCTCCAAAAATCAAATCTGGATCTAATTTGGAGGATCTTCGAAACTCCTTTCGAAGATCCGCAGTCATCTCTGTAGCAGTGCTGCCTTCTTCCTTTCTCGTCAGCCTTCTCTTGCCTGAATCGCACTAATCTGAAGGCCCAACTTCCTTGAGCATGGAGAGGAGAGAGAGGATCAAAAAGATGGCATGGAGGAGGGAGAGGAGCAGTCTTGGGGTATGGCTAGGAGAGAAATCTATGAAAAATGGGCATAGATAGGTCTTTATATAGACCTTGCTGCACCATGCAGTGCCACATCACCCCGGCCAATCACGTTGCTTCATTTAATCAGATCTAAATCTGATTGGTGGGATGGCATCACCTAATCCAATCAGATGAGAGACCCATAGATTCATCCTAAGGTGGTGCCTAAGACTGGTCAAAGTCTATAGGTGAGGGTCACCTAGTTTGAATCTAAAAAGCAACCTGGAGTCCCATCCATATGGGACTCCAGGAGTCCCTATCCATAGGCGCACGCCATCCTAGGCATGCACCCCTTTCTTTCTAAAATCTAGTAAGGGGACAATCTCTTATCTGCTCTCCAATAAGTGCATGACACATGGGCAAATGTCCAAGGGTCAAAGGTCAATATTTGACCAAAGTCAAAGGACAAGAATTAGCAGGTGACGAAAAATGGCAGGTGTTATCTCAAATTTATCTCATAAATTAAGACAACCCTTTTCTTACCTGGACAAGCTCCAGTCAGATCAAGTAAAGGTACCTGAGTGAGCACAAACACATTTGGCTTACTCGAGGCAACTTTTAATGATAGAAAAAGGAGAATGTTAGGTTCAACCGTGTGCTAGCACGATTTCCTTGAACCTAATTGAATCTAATTCAAATCAATTAAACTGGGTTAGTCCAATTTATGATATCTAGATCCAAATCCTTATTTATATAATCCAGTTAGATTCAGTTCTGTATGGTAATGGGATATATCGTGATCTCCATCATCAACATCATCGAAACTTCTTTCGATGGATCAGAACTCTTCTGATTTAGACAACTATAATGATCGATCATCTAAATCATTCTAATTGCTCTCAAAATCTACCAGTGACACCTAGCAGTATATGGTGGCAACCCACCAAAAGTGAAGATGAATATTTTGGTGCAGCTACTTATGTGATTAAGTTCTTCTATCTTGAGCCCCGATCAGATTAGGTTTAAGGTGAACTCGTCAAACCCTAATTTCTATCATATGATTTAATCATTCGATTCAAATCTGATGTGAAAATATTAATAGAAACTCTTTCTATTATTTTACTCTCTGTCATGGCCATGGGCTTATGGACTTGATTCTCATGATCATCATAGGGCTGCTCCTCATCCACCGAGGTAGATAGATTCCATCTTGGTGCCATCCAATTTCTACAATGAACATGCTATAGCCAACATACACCTCAGGATTCCAAATGGCTAGGAGACCAAGTCATGGTGTAGTCAAACTATAACATCCTCAAGTTGTACTGCCGATGCACCTTAGGTCAAAGAACCAGATACACCACTACAGCTTCGAGTCAGTCATCGACGAAAAAGTTGACTTCCTTATGACTACTCGAGGTGGTCATGCTCAGTGCCCTCATTCTCTAACGAGTATCTGTACTCTCACTCCGATGTCTCTACACCATAGACTCAAGACTCATCTACTATAAAGAAGTGATTGTATACTAACCTTTCGAATCAATCACCATCCTCATAATGATCCTACGGTCAGGAGCATTTTATGAGTTAATAATGAAGATTCTTGTCTTAAATTTTTAACTCTTGGAAAAAAGAATTATCATTACCATTAACACAAGGGATGTAACACAGACACTGAATACACATGTGTGATAGAAAATAATCCATTTTAGTATTTATAGTCAAAATTATAATTTTGCCCCTAGAAGTGTATTACAAGTGTCAGCCAATTCTGGCTTCTAGGGCACACATATCTAACAAATAAGGTCAGATAATACATGTTGGGCTCGATGTCTGATGAACTTCAGTGCCAACATGAAGATATCAGGACTGCTTGCCAAATGTTGGCTCACCTACAGAAGATGTTTGGTGAACAGAGTCGCACAGCTAAGTATCAAATCACTAAATGACTGTTCAAAGCTAAGATGTATGATGGGCAGTCAGTCTAAGTTCATTATCTGATGATGATCAAGGACATGGAAGAGCTTGAGAAGCTCAGAGTGAAGTTAGACTTGGATCTGTAGAATGATATAATTCTACAATCCTTGACTGATGCGTATGGGTAGTTCATTATGAACTACCATATGCATAAACTTCAAAATTTCTTGGCCGAACTTATGAACATGCTGGTTACCACTGAGCTTTTCATGAAAGGTTCTAAAGGCTCAGTACTTGCTATAGAATGGACTTCTTCCAAGAAAAAGACTTTTGTAAAGAAGAAGAAGTCTATGAGAAAGCAAAAGGTGGAAGGAGGAAAGAAGAAAAAGATAGAGCTAAAGAAGAAGGCCGCTGACAAAAAAAAGTATTTCCATTGCAACAATGATGGCCACTGAAAGTGGAACTGCCCTACTTACCTGACCACCCTGAAGAAGAAGGAGGCAGGTCCTTCTAGAGGTATACTCATTATTGAGTCTAACCTTACGATTTCTTCTGCATCCAGTTGGGTGCTTGACTCTAGTTCTAGTGCTCACTTGTGTACTTCTATGCAAGATCTTGAGGATAGCAGGAGGCTGAGGGATGGTAAGATGATCCTACGCATCGAAAATGGAGCAAGAGTTGCTGCCGTGATCGTGGGAACATACCCTCTTCGACTACCATCTAGTTTAGACTTAGTATTAAAAGACTATTATTTTGTGCCTACAGCAATTAGGAATTTGATTTCTATTTCTTGCCTTGCATTAGAAGGCTATGTAATTAGTTTTCTTAAGGACCATTGTAATATTCTTTATGAAAAAAATAAAATTGCAAGTGGTTTTCTTATTAACAGTCTTTATCAGTTACATGTTGATGTATCTGTTTTTAACTTCGAGCAAAATGTGAATGCCATAAAATCAAAACATCCTAGGGATAGTCCTAATGATAGGTATCTATGGCACCTAAGATTAGGTCATATAGCAGAAGATAGGATTAACAAATTGGAGAAAATTGAGCTATTGAGTTCATTGACTTCTGAGTCACATCCAATTTATGAATCCTGTCTTCATGGCAAAATGACCAAACTCCCTTTTGTAGGATATGGGGAAAGGGCCACGGATCTTCTTGCCCTAGTACATACTGATGTGTAAGGCCCATTCAATGTGCCAGCTAGAGGCAATTTAGTCTACTTCATAACCTTTACTGATGATTTATCAAGGTATGGATATGTGTATCTTATGAGACACAGGTCTGAAGCATTTGAAAAGTTCAAAGAATTTAGACATGAAGTAGAAAAGCAAATTGGAAAACCCATTAAGGTTCTTAAATCAGATCAAGGAGGTGAATACCTTAGTCAAAAATTCTTGGACTATCTCAAGATAAATGGCATAGTCTCTCAATGGACTCCATCAGAAACATCTCAACTCAACGGAATTTCATAACGGAGAAATCAAACCCTATTAGATATGGTCCGATCCATGATGAGCTTCACAGACCTTCCTAATTTTTTTTTGGGAATATTATTTGTTAATTGTAATATACTTACTGAATAGGGTTTCTTCTAAAATCGTTCCTACCACACCGTATGAGATATGGCATGGTAAGAAACCAAGTCTGAGTCATCTCAGAATTTAGGGTTGTCCGACTTATGTCAAAAGACAACAAGCGGATAAGTTAGACTTTAGGTCCTTTAGAGCTTGATTTATAGGATATCCTAAAGAATCATTAGGATATTATTTCTACATTCTAGAAGATCACAATGTGATTGTGAGTCGATATGTCATCTTTCTTGAAAAATAGTTTATTCAAGATAGCAGCATTGGAAAGTAGATCAAGCTCAAAGAAAAAATCTCATAAGAGCAACGAGCTAAGGACCAAATGGAACCAAATCAGATTGAGCTAATTCATACACTACCTCCTCCATCTCGTAGATCGAAAAGGGTTTTCCATCCTCTTGAGAGGTACTTAGGTACTATTTCAGATGATGTAGAGGAAATGTTCTTCATAGGTAATGGGATTCATGGTGATGATCTCAAAACCTATAACGAGGCGATATCAGATATCGACTTTGAGAAATGGTTAGAGGCAATGAAGTCAAAAATTGACTCGATGCACTCAAACCAAGTTTGGACCTTGGTAGATCCACCAGAAGGTATAGTACCTATTAGGTGTAAATGGATCTACAAGAGAAAAATTGGTGCAAATGAAAATGTAGAGATATTCAAGACTAGATTAGTGGCAAAAGATTATAGTCAACACAAAGGCATTGACTATCAGGATATCTTTTCGTCAGTAGCTATGCTAAAATCCATCCGCACATTACTTGCTGTTGCAGCCTATTTCGATTATGAAATATGGCAAATGGACGTGAAAATGACATTCCTAAATGGATATCTTGAGGAAGATATCTAAATGGAACAGCCGCAAGGTTTCACATCCAGTGATGATGATCACAAGGTTTGCAAGCTGCAAAGGTCCATATATGGACTTAAGCAAGCATCTCGAAGCTGGAATACTCATTTTAATGATGTGATCAAAATGTTTGATTTCATTAAAAATGAGGAAGAGACATGTGTCTTCAGAAAGGTTAGTGGGAGCGCTGTTGTCTTCCTCATATTGTACGTGGATGACATCCTCCTTATCGGAAATGATATTTTTATGTTGACCATAGTTAAAATGTGGTTATCTAAAGAATTCTCTATGAAAGACCTAGGAGAAGCATCCTTTATTCTGAGAATTAAGGTCTATAGAGATAGACCGAATAGGATGCTAGGACTTTCACAGAAGATATACATAGAGGAAGTACTAAAGAGGTTTAGTATGGAAAACTCTAAGAGGGGTTTAGTATCCTTCAGGCATGGCATTCATCTTTCCAAGAAGATGTGCCCAAGCACACTTGAGGAAATAGAACGCATGAGCAAGATCCCATATGCTTCAGCAATAGGGAGCCTCATGTATGCCATGTTATGTACACGATCTGATAGAGCCCATGCCATGAGTGTCACGAGCAGATATCAGTCGAATCCAGATGAAGAATACTGGACTTCTATAAAATATATCCTTAAGTACTTAAGAAGAACTAGGGATATGATACTGATTTTTGGTAATAGAGAACTCCAAGTCAAAGAATATATGGACTCGGATTTTATGTTCCATGTAGATGATCGAAAGTCGACATCTGAAAGTCTGTTTGTGTGCAATGGTGGAGCTGTCAATTGGAAAAGTTCCAAGCAGACAGTGATAGCAGATTTCGCCATTGAAGCAGAATATATCGCTGCGTCAGAAGCTGCAAAGGAGGCATTCTGGTAAAGAAAGTTTATCACAGAGATTGGAGTGATGCCATTAGATGCCATTCCTCTATTCTACGACAATAATGGTGCCATAGCCCTTGCTAAGGAGTTGAGATCTCACCAGAAATCTAAGCACATCGAGCGACGATACCACCTCATCCGCAATTACCTCGAGAAGGGTTACATCAAGGTCAAGAGAGTCGACTCTGCAGATAATGCGGCAGACCCACTGTTAGATATATGTGCCCTAGAAGTCAGAATTGGCTAACACTTATAATACACTTCTAGGAGCAAAATTATAATTTTGACTAATATCAATAAAATGGGTTATTTTCTATCACATATGTGTGTTTAGTGTCTGTGATACATCCTTTGAGTTAATGGTAATGATAATTCATATTTTCAAGAGTTGAAAATTTAAGACATGAATAATCATTATTAACTCATAAAATGCTCCCGACCATAGGATCATCACGAGGATGGTGATTGATCCAAAAGGTTGGTGTACAATCACTTCTCTTTAGTAGATGAGTCTGAGTCTATGGTGTGGAGACACCGAGCGAGAGTACAGGTACTCTAGAGAACGAGGGCACTGAGCATGGCCACCCTGAGTAGTCATTAGGAAGTCTACCTTCTCGTCGATGACTGACTCGATGCTGTAGTGGTATGTCTGATTCTTTGACCTGAGGTGCATCGGCAGTTCACCTTGAGAGTGTTATAGTTTGACTACACCATTACTCGATCTCCTGCCATTATGGAACCCTGAGGGTATGTTGCTATAGCATGTCATTGTAGGAATTGGATAGCATCAAGATGAATCTATCTACCTCGGTGGTAGAGGAGCAGCCCTATGATGATCATGAGAATCAAGTCCAGAAGTCCATGGCCATGGCAGAGTAAAATAATAGAAAGAGTTTCTATTTAGATTTTTACATAGGACTTAAATCGAATGATTACATCATATGATAGAGACTAGGGTTTGATGAGTCCACCTTAACCCTAATCTGATCGAGGCTTAAGATAGAAGAACTTAACCACACAAGTAGCTACACCAAGAGATTCGCATTCAGCTCTGATGGGTTGCCACCATATACTGCTAGGTGTCACTGGTGGATTTTGGGAGCAATTAGAATGATTTAGATGATCGATCATTCTAGCTGTTCGAATTAGAAGAGTTCTGATCCATCGAAAGGAGTTTTAATGATGTCGATGATAGAGATCATAACATATCCCATTACCATATAGAACTGAACCTAACTGAGTCACACAAATAAAGGTTTGAATCTGGTGATCTCAATGAACTGATCTAGTTCAATTGATCTGAATGAGATTCAATTAGGTTCAAGGAAATCGTGCTAGCACTCGATTGAACCTAACGTTCTTCTTTTACTATCATAAATAAGTTGCCCTGACTGAGCCAAAGGAGTTTGTGCTCAAATCAAAGGCCTTCATATGGTCTGACTGACAGGTTGTCAGTCAGAAAAGATTGTCTTTTTTGAGTAAGACATTACATACCATTTTTGGTCGGCCTGTCAATTTCTCGTTCTTTTGACTTTGGTCAAAAGTCTACCTTTGACTAGTCAAATATTGAACCCATTGAAATACTTTGAACATTGTCCAGTGTATGCACCTATGTGGAGAGCCGGTGGGGCCTATCCTCCTGCCAAGAACCTGGCAAGGAAGAGGAGCGTCACGCCACCCTTGGCGTGTGCCCAAGTTGGAGGCGCCCAGGAGTCCCTGTTGGATAAGGACTCCAATCTCCTTTTGGAAATTCCAATTAGAGTTTCTCCTAAGAACCAACTTTGGATTGGTTTACGCACCCTCTAAGGAAGGAATCTAGGGGACCTTCTAATTCCCACCAATCAAAATTTAGATCTGATTTCATTAAAAGAGTTTGATTGGTTGGGAAAGAAGAAGAAAGTTGGATCACGACAGTCTATAAATAAAGACCTGCGCCCAACTGGGATTGTATGATAGTAAGGGATGAAATCCAAGACAATTCCCGATGCCCCAAAAGGGTACCTCTTCCTCTTCCTCCATGCAAAACCACATCTCCCTCTTTCCTTCCACATCCAAAAGAGTTTTGGAGCTTGGGTTGGTGCAATCCCTAGACAGAGAATAAAGCGAGTGAAAGCTAGAAGGCTGCGGCTGCGCAAAGGACAACTGCTAATCTTCAAAAGGAGTTTGAAGATTACCAGATCATATCCAGAAACTAATTTTGGAGATGTGATGGAGAAGAAGAAGAAATCTACAGATCCAGCCCGAGTGGATACTGGTAAAGGCTAGGGCACTTGCGTGGTTGAATCCAGAACCTTCGCATGCTTAATAGGATCCATCAACGGATAATAGGATACCCCCACTTCAAGGTAAATTAAAATCTAATTTAATTTATATAATTTTATTTTAATTTCTAAAATAATAATAATTAGACTAAAAATATCTTAGATCTGATCTGGATTTAAAAGAAAAAAAAAATTTTTGAAATATATCTCTTGATCTGATCAAAGATCTGACGAACCTAGTCTGGGAAATCAGGATTTTTCTTACCCACTTACAAAAGCCGTTGGCCGCTAGCAAGAAGAGGGCGAAGCCATCTTGAGAAGATGGGAACTTAGATTTTTAGTCAATTGGCCTTTAGTCAAGTGGAAAGTTTGTTAGATATGTGTGCCCTAGAAGTGCAGAAATGAGCTGACAATTGTAAAATAAGCACTTTAGGGGAAAAATTATAATTGACTATAAATAATAAAAATGGATTATTTTCTATCATAATATTGCATTTAGTATCACTGTGATACATCCCTTGAAAGTTAATGGTAATGATAATTCTTATTTCAAAGACTTGAAAAATTTAAGACACCAGAATCTTCATTAATTAACTCATAAAATGCTCCGGACCGTAGATCATCAATGAAGGATGGTGATTGATCTGGAAGGTTAGTGTAACAATTGCTTCTTTATAAGTAGATGAGTCTTGAGTCTAATGTGTAGAGACCAACTAGAGGCGAGAGTAACAGATCTGCGTTAGAGAATGAAGGGCACTGAGCGTGACCACCTTGAGTAGTCATACAGGAAGGTCTACCTTCTCGTCAATGACTAACTCGAAGCTATAGTTGGTGTGTCTGGTTCTTTGACCTGAGGTGCGTCAGCAGTTCCCTTGAGGGTATTTAGTTTGACTACACCATGATTCGGGTTCCCTACTAAGCCATTTGGAATCTTGAGGTGTACGTTGGTATAGCATATTTCATGTGTAGGAATTGGAATTGCAACCAGATAGAAATCTATCTACCTCGGTGGATGTGGAGCAGCCCTATGATGACGTGAAAAATCGAAGTCCATAAGCCTGGTCCAATGGTAAGGAGCAGTAAAATAATAGAAAGAGTTTCTATTTAAGGTTTCAAACATCGGCTTGAATGAATGATTAAATCATATAATAGAAAATTAGGGTTTAAACGAGTTCACCTTAACCCTAATCTGATCGGGGCTTAAAGATAGAAGAACTTAATCACAATATATGTAGCTTCACGAGAGATTCACTTCATGTTTTGAATGGTTTTGCCAACATATACTGCTAGATATCATGGTGGATGTTGGGAGCCAAATTAAATGATTTAATGATTGATCATTCTAAGATTGTCTGAATCAAGAAAAGAGTTTCTGATCCATCGAAAAGAATTTCGATGAAAAATGTTGAGCATGAGATCATGACATATCCCATTAATATCAAACATAACTGAATCTATTGGATTACAGCCAAATAAGGGTTTGGGATCTGAATATCATCATTGGACTAATCCAGTTCAATTTGATTTGAATTGGATTTCAATTAAGGTTCAATAGATCGTTGCTAGCATGACGATTGAGCCTACATTCTCCTTTTTTTTCTATCATTAAAAGTTATCTCGACAGCGCCAATATGAGTTCTTGTGCTCACTCAGGTACTTTACCTGGTTTGACTGGAGCTTGTCCAGGTCAGAAAGGGTTATCTAAAATATGGATAATTTGAGAACAATGTTCATCTGCCATTTTTCGTTCAAATCTGCTAAATTCTTGTCACTTTACTTTGGTCAAACATGACCTTTAACCCTTGGACATCTGGCCCATGTGTCATGCACTTATTGGAGAAGCAGATAGAAGGCTTGTCCCCTCCTCTAGAAAATTGGGAAAGGAGGGGGTGCACACCCTAGATGGCGTGCCGCACTATTGGATAGGGACCACCGGAGTCCCATATGGATGGGACTCTAGGTTGCTTCTTGGATTCAAACTAGGTGACCTCACCTATAGAACTTTGACCAGTCTTAAAGGCACCACCTAGGATGAATCTGCAGGTCTCTCTCATTTGATTGAATCAGGTGATACATCCCACAATCGATTTTAGATCTTGAATTAAATGAAGAAAACATGATTGGTGGGTGATGTGGCACTGCATGGCACAGCAGGGTCCTATATAAAAGATCCTGTCTACAACCCCACTTTTCATAGACTTCTCCTCCAAGCCACTGACCCAAAGCTGCCCCACTCCCTTTCTCTATCCACCTTTTTTGGATCCTCTCTCTCCTCTCCATGCTCAAAGAAGTTGGTCCTTCATATTAGTGCGATTCAGGCAAGAAACGACTGACAAGAAAGGAAGAAGGCAGCACTGCTGCAGAGACAACTGCTGATCTTCAGAAGAAGTTTTAAAGCTCCTCCAAATCAGATCCAGATCTAATTTTTGGAGATGAGATAAAGAAGAAGAAGATCTTTAGATCTAGCCTGAGTGGATACCGATAGAGGCTAGGCACTTGCATGGCTAGATCCAAAACCTTAGGGCTTCAACACGATCATCATCGGATAATCAGATTACCCAAAATCAAGGTAAAATTAATTTAGATTGATTTAATTTAATTTTTTTGATTACCAAATCATTAAATTAGATCTAAAAAATGTTATATCTGATTAGCATCAATAGAAAATTTTTGAAATATGCCTCTCGATCCAATCAGATCTGAACGAACCTGACCCTAGAAAATCAAGATTTCCCTTCATATGCTTCATAAATCCATTCAAATAATGGACGAGCTGTCAAAATACCCCATAAACAGTTTGTAAGCAATACAAATCTCAAACAAAGAGATCAAGCAAAGCACAATAATATACATATCCAGCTTACTTGGATGAAACAATCCAAAGCAATTTGTCTCTGTCTTTAGAGGCTTCGTCAATAGTGAAGGGAAAAACCTGTTTTCTAGATCAGGTTCGTTTAGATCTGAAATTTGATCTAGAGGAAATATTTCAAAAAAAAATTTCTCTAGATCTAAACTTAAATCTAAATATTTTTTAAGATCTGAATTTGAATTAGATCTAAGTTAAAATTAAATTAATTAAATTAAATCAGATTTAATTTATACCTTATTGTTGGGTAATCTAATTACCCTATGATGATCCTGTTGATTGCCTAAGGTTCTGGATGCAGCTATGCAATCGCCTAGCCTCTATCGATATCCACTCGGATAGGATCTAGATATCTCCTTCTTCTCGATCTTATCCTCCAAATATCAGATCTGGATCTGATCTTTGAAGGTCTTCCAATATAACTTTTGAAGATTCGATGTCGTCTCTTGCATGCAATGTTGCTTTCTTTCCTTTCTTGTCGCATCTTTCTCTTGCCTGGATCGCACCAAACTGGAGCCCAAAACCTCTTGTGCATGGAGAAGAGAGAGAGGATCTGAGGTAGGCATGGAGGAGAGAGGGAGAGCAATATGGCATGGGCTAAGAGAGAACTTCTTCAAGAAGCTAAGCATAGATAGGGTTTTATAGACCCTACTGACCATGTAGTGTCAATCATCCCGACCATCACGCCTCTTCATGCAATCAAGATCTAAATCTGATTGATGATACATAATCACCTAATCCAAATCAGATAGAGCCCCTATCAAAACACCCTTAGGTGGTGCCAAAGACCTAGTCAAAAGCAGAGTTCCTTGGCACCATCCTAGTTTTGAAATTCTAAGAAGCAACCGAAGTCCCATCTATATGGGACTCCAGGCGTCCGTAAAAATCCTGGGCGCATGCCTCCCTAGGCATGCACCCCCTCTTTTCCTCTTTCCTAGCAAAGGGACAAGCTCTATCTGCTCTCCTATGGTGGCAATGACCACTTGGGTAAGATATCTAAATGTCAAAAAGTCAATGTTTGACCAAAGTCAAAAAGAACAAGAAATTAGCAAGGTGACGAAAAATGGTAGGTATTATCTCAAATTTATCTCATAAAATTAAGTAATCTTTTCTGACCTAGACAGCTCCAGTCAAGACCAAGTAAAGGTACCTGAAGTGAGCAACATATATTTTAGCTCAATTGAGACAACTTTTAATGATTGTAGAATGGAGAACATAGCTCAAATCGTGTGCTAAGCATAATTTTCTGAACCTAATTGAATCAATTCAAATCAATTAAACCTAGATTAGTCCAATTGATGATATCCAGATTAAACCATTGTTTGTGTAACCGAATTAGGTTAGTTCTATATGGTATGGGATATGTCACGATCTCTATCATTGACATCATCCGAAATACCTTTCGTGGATCAAACTTTTTGAATTCAGCAAACTAGAATGATCGATCATACCAATCATTCATAAATTGCTCCCAAATCTATCAGTAACACCTTAAGTAGTAATATGGTGGCAATCCATCAGAATTGAAATGAAACCCTCTTGGTGCAGTTACATAGTGATTAAGTTCTTCTATCTTGAGCCCTGATCAGATTAAGGGTTAGAGGTGAACTCGTCAAACCCTAAATTTCTATCATAATGATTTAATCATTTGATTCAAGTTCGGATGTGAAAACTTTTAATAGAAAATCATTCTATTATTTCACTTACATGGCCATGGTCTTATGACTTGAAATTCTCATGATTAATCATAGGGCTTGCCTCCTCATCTACCGAGGTAGATAGATTTTCTCTTGGTGCAATCTAAATTCTATAATGACATGCTATAGCAACATACAACCTCAGGATTCCAAATGGCTAGGAGACTGAGTCATGGTAGTCAAACTATAACACCCTCAAGGTGAACTGTCGATTGCACCTAGGTTCAAAACCAGACCACACCACTATGGCTTCGAGCCAGTCATCGACGAAGAAGGTAGACTTCCTATGACTGCTCCTAGCTAGTCACATCAGTGCCCTCATTCTTAACAAAGTATCTAATACTCTCCACTTCGTTGTCTCTACACCATAGACTCAAGAACCCATCTACTATAAAAAGTGGATTGTAACACCAACCTTCTAGATAATCACCAATCCTCATGATGATCCTACGGCTCGGAGCATCTTAATGAGTTAATAATGAAAATTTTAAATGTCTTGAATTTTTCCAACTCTTGAAAATAAGATTATTATTCCATTAACTCAAGGAATGTATCACAGACACTAAATACACATTATGATAGAAAATAATCTATTTTATTATTTATAGTTAAAATTATAATTTTGCTCTTAGAAGTGTACCACAAGTGTCAGCCAATTCTGGCTTCTAGGGCACACATATCTAACAAACTCCTACTTGACCTAAAGCCAATTGGCTACAAATCTAAGTTTCATCTTCTCAAGGTAGGCTTCGATCTTTTGCTGGCCCAATGGCTTTATGAGTGGATTTGCTGCATTGTTTGCGGAGTTCTCTCTTGACCTTGACGTAATCCTTCTCGAGGGAATCGCGGATGAGGTGGTATCGCCGCTCGATGTGCTTGGATTTTTGGTGAGACCTCGGCTCCTTAGCAAGAGCTATGGCGCCATTATTGTCACAGTATAGAGGAATGGCATCTGATTGTAATCATTCTGAATCTCTATGGCAACTTTTTGTACCAGAATGCCTTCCTTCGTCAGCTTCTCTGACGCAGCGATAATATTCTGCTTTCTTGCTGGAATCTACTATCACTGTCTACTTGAAACTCCCCCCCCCCCCCCCCCCCCCCCCCCCCCCCCCCCCCCCCCCCCCCCCCCCCCCCCCCCCCCCCCCCCCCCCCCCCCCCCCCCCCCCACCCCCCCCCCCCCCCCCCCCCCCCCCCCCCCCCCCCCCCCCCCCCACCCCCCCCCCCCCCCCCCCCCCCCCCCCCCCCCCACCCCCCGCCCCCCCCCCCCCCCCCCCCACCCCCCCCCCCCCCCCCCCCCCCCCCCCCCCCCCCCCCCCCCCCCCCCCGCCCCCCCCCCCCCCCCCCCCCCCCCCCCCCCCCCCCCCCCTCCCCCCCCCCCCCCCCCCCCCCCACCCCCCCCCCCCCCCCCCACTCCCCCCGCCCCCACCCCCCCCCCCCCCCCCCCCCCCCCACTCCCCCTTCCCCCCTCCCCCCCCCACCCCCCCCCCCCCACCCCCCCCGCCACCCCCTCCCCCCCCCCCCCCCCCCCCCCCCCCCCTCCCCCCCCCCCCCCCCCCCCCCCCCCCCCCCCCCCTCCCCCTCCCCCCCCCCCCCCCCCCCCCCCCCCCCCCCCCCCCCCCCCCCCCCCCCTCCCCCCCCCCCCCCCCCCCCCCCCCCCCCCCCCCCCCCCCCCCCCCCCCCCCCCCCCCCCCCCCCCCCCCTCCCCCCCCTCCCCCCCCCCTCCCCCCCCCCTCCCCCCCCCCCCCCCCCCCCCCCCCCCCCCACCCCCCCCCCCCCCTCCCTCCCCCCCCCCCCCCCCCCCCCCCCCCCGCCCCCCCCCCCACCCCCCCCCCCCCCCCCCCCCCCCCCCCCCCCCCCCCCCATCCCCCCCCCCCCCCCCTCACCCCCCCCCCCCCCCCCCCCCCCCCCCTCCCCCCCACCCCCCCCCCCCCCCCCCCTCCCCCCCCCCCCCCCCCCCCCCCCCCCCCCCCCCGCCCCCCCCCCCCCCCCCTCCCCCCCCCCCCCACCCCCCCCCCCCCCCCCCCCCCCCCCCCCCCCCCCCCCCCCCCCCCCCCCCCCCCCCCCCCCCCCCCCCCCCCCCCCCCCCCCTTCCCCCCCCCCCCCCCCCCCCCCCCTCCCCCCCCTCCCCCCCCCCCCCCCCACACCCCCCCCCCCCCCCCCCCCCCCCCACCCCCCCCCCCCCACCCCCCCCCTCCCCCCCCCCCCCCCCCCCCCCCCCCCACCCCCCCCCCCCCTTTTCCCAACTAAATAAGCACACCACCATTACACAAACATGAACTCCCTAGATGTCGAGTTTCGATTAATCTACATCTGACATAAAATTGAGTCGTTTTTAAATACCCCTGGACTTGGATTTCTCAATTACCAAAAACAAACAACATATCCTTAGTTTCTTTCAAGTACTTAAGGATAAATTTACAGAAGTCAGTTTCTCACTTGGATTCGACTGAATATCTGCTGTGACACTCAAGCATGGGCCTATATCAGATCGTGTACATAACATGGCATAACATGAGGCTCCCATTGCTGAAGATAAGGATCTTGCTCATGCTTCTATTTCCTCAAGTGTGACTGGGCAAATCTTCTTGGAAAGATGAATGCCATGCTAAAGGATACTAAACCCCTCTTAGAGTTTCATCTAAAAACCCTTTAGACTTCCTCTATGTAACATCTTTGTGTGAAAGTCCTAGCATCCTATTGGTCTATCTCTATAGACCTAATTTCTAGAATAAGGATGCTTCTCCTAGTCTTTTCATGGAGAATTCTTTGGATAACCAATTTTAACTATGGTCAACATAAAAATATCATTCTCAATAAGGAGGATTCATCCACGTACAATAGAGGAAGACAACAGCCTCTTAACTGACCTTTTTGAGACACATGTTCTCCTTCATTTTTAATGAAATCAATACATTGTCACATATTAAAATGAGTATTCAGTTCTGAGATGCTTGCTTAAGTCCATATGGACTTTTGCAGCTTGCAACCTTGTGATCACACATTGGATGTGAAACCTGCGTTTCCATTAGATATCTTCCTCAAGTATCCATTTAGAACATCATTTCACGTCCATTTGCTAATTTCTAATCAAAATAGGCTGAAGCAAGCAATGTATGTGATGATTTTAGCATAGCTACTGACAAAAGTATCCTGATAGTCAATGCCTTGTGACTAATAATCCTTTTGCACTAATCTAGCTTGAATATCTCTACATTTCATTGCACCAATTTTCTCTTGTAGATCCATTTACACCAATAGGTACATACCTTCTGGTGGATCTACCAAGGTCAACTTGGTTTGAGGTGCATCAGTCAATTTTTGACTTCATTCCCTCTAACCATTTCTCAGTCGATATCTGATATCGCCTTGTTTAGTTTGGATCATCACCATGAATCCCATTACCTAAAGAAATTTCTCTACTCATCTGAAATAGTACCTAAGTACCTCTCAGGAGGATGGAAAACCTTTTCGATCTAGAGATGGAGGAGTAGTATTGAATTAGCTCAATCTGATTTGTTCCATTTGGTCTTAGCTCGTTGCTCTTTGAGTTTTTCTTGAGCTTGATCTACTTTCCAATCTGCTATCTTGAATAAACTATTTTTCAAGAAAGATGGCATTCGAACTCATAAATCAATTTTGATCTCTGGAATGTAGAATAATATCCTAATGATCTTTAGGATATCTATAAATCAGCTCTAAAGGACCTAAAGTCTAACTTATTCTTTTGTTGTCTTTTAGACATAGCGGACAACCTAAAATTCTGAGATGACTCAAGTAAAGAAAATCAGGGAGCTCTTATGAACCTCATCATGATGGACCATATCTAATAGGATAGGATTCCTTACTTCATGAAACTTACGTTAAGTTAGGTGTTCCCAGGGTAGAAAGTCCATTGGAGAGACTATGCATTTTTTTTGAGATAGTCAAAATTTTGACTAAGGTATTCACTCCTGATATGATCGAAAGAACTTAATGGGTTTTCAATTTGCTTTTATTTCATGTCTAAATTTTTTGAACTTTTCAAAGCTTCAAACTTGTGTCTCATAAGAATACACATATCCATACCGATAAATCATCATAAAGTTATGAAGTAGACTAAATTGCCTTCTAGCGCACATAATGGCCGCTACACATAGTATTACTAGGGCAAGAAGATCCTGGCCTTTCCCCATTCCTACAAAAGGGAGTTGTCATTTTGCCATGAAGACAGATTTCAAATTGGATTGACTCAAAAGTCAATGAACTCAATAGTTATTTCTCAATTTGTTAATCCTATCTTTCTGCTATATGACTAATCTTAGTGCCATAGATACCTAATCATTGGACTTATCCCAGTGTTATTTCATGCTATTCACATTTTTCCCGAAGTTAAAAAATACATCAATATGTATACTGATAAAGCGTTAATAAGAAAATCACTTCAATTTTATTTTTTCATAAGAATGATACATGGTCTTAGAAAACTAATTACATAGACTCTAAGTGCTAGCATGAAATAAATCAAAATTCCTAACTTGCTCAGATAATAATAACAAGTCTTTTAATACTAAGTCTAAACAGATGTAGTTGAAAGGGGTATGTTCCACGACCACGGCAGCAACTCTTGCTCCATTTTCAAGATGCTAGGATCATCTCACCATCCCTAGCCTCCTGCTATCCTCAAAGACCTTGCATAGAAAAGTGGCAAAGGAGACTAAAAAGCAGTCAAGCACCCAAACTGGATCAGAAGAAACGTAAGTTAGACTCAATAAAGATACCTCCAGAAGGACCTGCCCTCCTTCTTCTTCAGGTGGCAGGTAAGTAGGGCAGTATGCTTTTAGTGGCCTACAATATTGCAATGAAATACTTTTTCTTTGCACAGTGCCTTGCTTCTTCAAGCTCTGCCTTTTCTTCTTTCCTCCTTCCACTTTTTCTTTTCACAGACTTTTTCTCTTTCAAAAGACTTTCTCTTGAAAAAAGTCTATTCATTAGCAAGACTGAGCCTTTAGAACCTTATAGAAAGCTCAGTGTAACAGCATGTTCACTAAGTTCGGCCAGGAAATTTTTGAAGTTTATGCTTATGGTGGTTCATATTGAAACTGCCCATATGCATCAGTCAAGGATTTAGAATATTATCATTCTGTCTGATCCAGTCCAACTTCACTTGAGCTTCTCGTCTTTCCATCCTTGATCATCATAGACAATGATCTTAGATGACTGCCCATCACATTTTAGCCTTGAATAGTCTTTAGTGACTTGATAACTTGGCTGCACACTCTGTCACCAAACATCTCTTGTAGGTGAGCAACATTTGAGCAGTCCCTGAATATCTTCATGTGCACTGAAGTCTCAAGACATCGAGCAACATGTATTATCTGCCTTATTATCTCGTCCTCACTTATCAAAAAGATGGTTCTCTATTCGCGGATGGACGAGCTAGGGTGGAGATCGGAGGATCTTGATCCCAATAATGAGTTAACTTCTCAAAATCTCAAAAATGATTTTGAAATTTCCAGAGCAATGCCTTGTAATTAGTCCGATCAGTCTATGGGTGTCCAAGATACGTCTAGTGGATTGGAAGCAGACATTTTTCTGTGAGGTCAAGTTTTTTAGTTAGTTTATAATTAACAGCTTAAAATCTTTGTTTAGGATTTTTATTTTTAAATAAAAATTAGCTTTCACTATTTTCTTGGATCCCTAACACTCTTTCGTACATGCAAAAATCTTCATGAATTAATGATTTCTATGGATGGTGCGGTCTACCAACTGACTCACACCCTCACTTAAATAGTTATTGGTGATGGGGTTAGCCAATGAGTGAACAACTCCTTGTTCAATATTTCTAATTATGGTGCAAACCCAAACTTTTGAAATCTCTAATTTTCATGAATCTCACATATCTGAAATATTGAATTCACTCCCTTAGTTAAGTCGAACCCACCATTTGCACACACAGATTGGATTCCTAATTGAGTCTCTCTACCATATCCAAATATTGAGTCCAAATCCCATCCTCCAGCCCATAGCCATTCAATGCCCTAATGAATACAGTTGAATCTTTCCAATGCAATTGAACACTGTAACCAGTGAGAACAATCAACCTTAGGATAGGGGCCCGCACATCTACAATGATGAAAGATCTTAGAACCCTTAATCTTTTCTTAAGGAAGTATTTGATTTAGATCTCTTTAAACTAGACTTGAACAATAGTCATAAACCATTATAACTAACCTAATGTGACGTAGGTTAGCTCGATTATTAGCCACCTCAGATTAGGACCTGAGCCAACAAATAATGGATAAGTAAGTGAGACCGATGGAAGAGATATGCCATTAACTCGACAAAATACATTCGAGTTAAAGTAGCTCCTAATTAAATCCCCAGTTCCCCCCCCCGATTTGGGGTATCTGTCAAACTTACCTTAGACACCAATTATTGAACCAGAATCAATCGGATTAGCCTACAATCCAGACTCTAACCACTGAGCGCTAAATTAGGTCTTAGCTTGATCGATCACTCATGTGATTCGATTTGACCCCAGACTATGTTAGATATATGTGCCCTAGAAGCCAGAATATAAGGTGACACTTGTAAATACACTTTAGGCGTAAAATTAATAATTTTGACTATTAATACAATAAAAATGGGCTTATTTTTATCACATGTGTATTCATAGGTGTTGTGATACATCCTTTGATTAATGGTAATGTAATTCAATTTTTTCCAAGAGTAAAATTTAAGACATAAAATGCGCATTATTAACTCAATAAAATGCTCCGACATAGGAATTTCGAGGATTGATTGATAGAAGGTTGGTGTACAATCTCTCCTTTATGTAGATGAGTCTTAAGTCTATACGGTGTGAGACATACTGGTAGCGAGAGTACAGGTACTCGTTAGAGATCAAAGGGCACTGGCATGACCACTTCGGTATCATAAGAGTCATACTTCTTCGTCGATGACTGACTCGATGCTGTAGTAGTGTGTTCTTTCTTTGACGAGTCATCGATATTCATGAAGTGTTAATAGTTTGACTCACTACTATTATGATCTCCTAAGCATTGGAATCCCTGAGGTTGTATGTGGCTATAGCATGTTCATTGTAGAGAATTGCGTTAGAGCTCAAGATGAATCTTCTACCTCGTGTAGAGGAGCAGCCCTATATGATCATGAGAATCAAGTACATCAAGCCCATGCCATGAAGTTAGAAATGGAAATAATAGAAAGGTTATTAATATTTAAATAGGATTGAAATCGAATGATATCATATGAAAAGAATAGGTGTTTGACGAGTTCAACCTTAACCAATCTGAATGGGGCTCAAGATAGAAGAACTTAATCACACTAAGTAGCTGGCAACCAATAAGATTCAACTTTCTATGATGGGTTGCACCACCATATACTGCTAGGTGTCAGAATGGATTTTGAGAGCAATTAGATATATTTAGATGTCCGATCTTTAGTGTTCGAATCAGAAGAGTTTCTGACATCGAAAGGAGTTTCGATGATGTCGATGATAGAGTATCAGTGATATCCCCATTACCATACAAACTGAACCTACCTGGTTCACACCAAACAAGAGTTTGAAATCTGGTGAAATCATCAATTGACTGATCCAGTTCAAGTTGATCTGAATGAGATTCAAATAGGCTCAAGAAAATCGGTGTTAGCACTGCGAATTGAACCTAAACATTCTCTTTACTACCATAAATAGTTTGTTTCTGATTGAGCCAAAGGAGTTTGTGCTCGATCAGAGGCCTTCACTTTGTTTGACTGAAGCTTGTCGCAAGTCAAAGAAAAGGTTGTCTTAAATTTTTTTGTAAGAAGCATTAAACCTACCATTTTTTTGGTCACCTGCCAATTTCTCATCCTTTGACTTTGGGTCAAAAGTTGACCTTTGATTGGTCAAACATTTGACCATTGATAACTTTGACTTTGTCACGTGTCAAATGCACCTAATTGGAGAGCTGGTGGGTGCCTGTCATCCTATCAGAACTTGGCAAGGAGGAGGGCCAACGCCACCCTTGGCGTGTGCCAAGTTGGAGCACCCAGGAGTCTTGTTAGACAGGACTCCATCTTCTTTTTGGATTCTGATTAGAGTTCTCCTAAGAACAACTTCTGACCTGGTCTTAGGCATCCTCTTAAATGGAAGAATCTATGGACTCTAATTCGCCACCAATCAGATTTAGATTTGATTTCTGATAAACATCATAAATTCATGTAATAAAAAATATTAATTTTATTAATATTTATATTAATTTTTAAGAATTAATAATTAATTTTATATAATTATTAAAAATTCATAAATTTTTATTAATTAAAAATATAATTATTAAAAATAATTCAAAAAAATATAAAAAATTTAAAAATAAAATTTATTATTAATAGAAAGAGCTTATTTTTCTGATCACACGAAATAAATTTCAAGAAAAAGGAGCTAAATGGAAAAGATAATGAATTTTTAAAAAATATAAATAAATAAAAATTAAATAAAAAAGAAAATGGCTCAGCCGGCTCCGCAAAGCCGAGCCCACCAAGCCAAGCTGAGCCAACCAAGCCAAAGCCAAGCCATCAAGCCGACTCAGCCATTGGCAACAGCCGGTCACGATCTTAGGCGTGGACGCCAAGCTCAGCAAATTCCGGCGAAATAGAGATGCAACGTGGGGTACCTAGACCACTTAGGGTCTACAGAAATTTATCAATGCTCCAAGGTATTTAGTCCTTTCGTCCGAACAACGGGCGGCGCTGATTGGTTTGCCCGGTGTGCGGTGTGGGGCCCGGTCCACGCGGTCCAGGAGAACAGTTATGCGCATCGGACGGATGTGGTTGTTTGCGGTCAGGATGGACGGGCTGTGGTTTGCTTTCCGAATTTTTATTCAGATACAAACACACGCGAGGATCACCATCGCGACGCGCCAGTCGGCTCGATCCCAGGCGATGATCCGATGGGTCCAGAATGATGCCGGCAGTGATAACGGAGACGGCCCGAAGGTGCGAGCGGGTCGATTTGCGGTGCGGAGAGGAGGATTCTTTCTCGATCAAAGCGCGATCACAAGGCCAAAACTTTAATCCGACCCGATCTGAGCTTATCTGCAATCCGTTTATGATTTTTTGGACGTTGGATTCCTGTTGAATGGCTGGATTTTATCAAAATTTTAGTAAGAGTCCATATCAGAGCTGTTTTGATTCAAAATTTTATCCAAATTTCGTTTGTATTTTTATGAATTACAAAGCTATTAGTCCATATTGCCTTTAGAAAAAAATATTCCAAGCCCTCCTAGCTTCTATAAAAAAGGACCCCAGGCCATCAAAAATTGATATCTCCGATCAAAGTAAAGCTTGGACAGGGCGAAGCCAGGCTATGGGTTAAAGGCTGCTTTGAAGCAACGGGTGTCCGAGAGAAAGCGGAGCTTCTACACGCCATCTTTTCTGCAAATGCCGATCCAAGAATCAGAGATCAGCTATTTATTTTTTTTATATTCCTATTAATTAAATTTTGAAATTTTATTAATAGTTTTATTTTTGAATTTTAATTTCTTGCTTTTAATTAATAATTTAATTTCTACATTTTAATTATACTTTTTATTTTATTGCAAGTAGATGCTAAGTTCTAACTAATAGATCTTAGTTACCAAATTTAAATTTCTGCAACCTTTTAATTTTTGCTTTTAATATTCCCGACTCAATCCTAATTCCCAAACTCAAATCCTTTTCTCTTTTCTTCTAAAAAAAAAAACAAAAGATTTCAAATTCTAAAAAACACTACCTTCCCTGTGGATTCGACACTCACTGATATCTTATGTATTTTCAAAATTTTAAAAGTCGGATTAAACTGATAAACGGTGTCTTAACGACAGCATCGCGTCCCTATCATGTTTTTTGGTGCCGTTGCGGGAAGGTTTTTGATTTTTTTAATTTCTGTTTCTTTGATTTATTTTTAAAATAATTCCGGCAACCCTATCAAGTTTTTTTGGCCGGTTGCCGGAAGGCAGCGGATATTAAATTTTAGATCTCTTTGATTTTTCTATAATAAATTATAATAATTTTTATTTTCTTGCTAATTTTTTTTTTTTATTTTTGTAGGAAAAGAAAAAAACAAAAAGAATCAGTAAAGTTTTTGCCTGGTGAGAAATCAATCCTAACCCTAGTTCCTCTTTTCTTTTTTTATTTTATTTATTTAATTTAATTTTCAAATTAATAAAAAATATTCTTTAAACCTAAATTAAAAAATCTCATGACAAGATTAGAAATCTTAACTGCTTAGAGGCATGCACATATTAGTTTTATTATTTATCTTATTTTATTTTTATTTTTTTTTGGTGATTGCTGGAAAGCAAGGTAAGCCTTTCAAAATTCAATTAGTTGCTGCATTAGTTAAATTGCATAAAACCCTTTGATTGATTTTTTTTCGTGCAATAATTCCATATTAAATCAAAATTAAGGCACAAACCCAATTAAAAAGAAATAAGTGGGGATTGATCACCTTCCTTACCCACAAAACACCAACCACATCCTGCATTAACCTACCTTTAAAATTAAAAATCATAAGACATCCCAACCCTAGGTAACTTGAGCTCAATAGGACAAGGAAATCCTAAGAGTTGAACCGGGTTAGGATAAATCAATTTGACTAGTTTTAGAAAAGTTGGTTCAGGGACGACTGCGCCCGAAGGAAGGTGGTTTCTAAATTGGTTCCGTTCGCCTTAACCTGGCCAAGCATAACTTGGGTGTCTAAAGGCAAGCAATCGCGGGGGGACCCCACCACCGACTTACACTTAACCTGGCTAGTTGATTGGCTAATCTACACTTGGAAGGGCTTGAAGGTGACCTTGGCAGTTAGGGAGCTGTCTATGATCTAGGTAACCCTTAAGTAAAGATTGATTGACGCAAATTTGATTGAGCTAACCAACATTAGATCCTAATTAAACCGAATTCTTCTCTTTCTTCTAGTTCTAGGACTCCTTAGGGATCTTTTCTTTTAAGAAACTCTTTCTCCTTACTCCTCTAAATAAAAATAAAAATAAAATATAATAAAAATTAAATTAAACTAACTAAAAAATATTAAAAATAAATAATTAAATTAAATTAAATAAATTAATTAAATAAATAAAATAATTAAAAAAATTAAATTTTAATATAAAAAATAATAATAATAAAAAAAAAAAATTAAAAAAAATTTCTTAAAATTGTTAAACCATACATTAGGGTTACACTAATACATGCATGGTAGGAATTGCTTTTTCTGATTTAGTGAACTTATATTGAAATGGTTGATTCACATTAAAAGCATAAATAACATCAAATGGCAATATGAATCAAATAGTCCAAAAATTAGATAAAGTTGACCTTCTTGATCAGAAAAATAGATCAACTCGCTAACCTAGTCAACAATCTCCGTAATTATCAGGAGAATTATTCAATCTGTGCTAGTCCACCCTCATGTAAGTGAATGTCCTAATGACTGCAAACAGTTTCCATATTTTATCCAAGAACAAATTCAAAGCCTACTCAAGGATACTCGCAAATTGATTAATGACCCATTTTCAAATTCAATATAATTCAGATTGGAGTACTTAATTTTTTCTTGGACATCCCAACAGACTCAGGCTCAGACCACAAATTTCACTTGAGCAAATTATCAAAATTATGCCTTAATTAATGGTCAGCCTAGTCGTTTAAACCAAGCCATCATATATAATCAACCTTCATTCACCCACCTCCTCAACAGAGCCAATCTAGCTGATGAATAGATTGAACCAACTTCAACAATTAATTCTCTACTCACAGCAATCTATTCACCAAGACTAGAAGCTCAAATATGGGGACAATTAGTTGAGTCTAACATGAGGAGAGAACTATGATTCAAACTACCGGACCACCAATTTCAAAATAACCCACCTAATGACTATCAAACACCTGGATTAAATTATCAATCTAATGTTTCATCTAAAGAATCTTCATTCGAGAATACCAAAGTAATTCTGAACCTTAAAAGCTAATAAGGATTCTTATGGAAACCATAAATCGAGACCAGGTGAGAGAGGCTAGTACTGATGCTTAAGCCAAAAAATGAAAATTTAGAAAAGAACTGGTTAGTACTTTGGAGACTACCACAATAGAAGAACCCAAGCAGGAATTAGTACTGATGCTAGTTCCAGTATAAATGAATAGAAATAAGGGAAAAGAGAATAATGATTTACGCGAAGACTTTATAAACCTAATGTCATATTTCCTTCAACCCTAAGAAGTTGGTTCTTCTTAAATAAGAAAATCCAAAGGCA
>QRFJ01003339.1:0-74340 GCA_006176705.1 Cocos nucifera
ACGCATATTCCTTTCCACGGTCTCACTTCACTAGCCATATCTGTCTACACACGTTTTGATCTGAGTGGTCAATAATCCAAGCTGACCCATGGCCACTAGGTAAGTCATAATTTATGACCTAAGCCAGTTTAGTTAATAAGCTTGATCAATACTCCCTAAGCAAAATGATTTAACTGGGTCTTTCCACATATTGTCAGACGTGCGGGCCCTCCCGGGTGATTCTCGGCTGGACAGGGCCTCGTTGCACCGGGAAAATGCACCATGTCTATTAGCATTGGATGCTATGGCTGGGGATGAGTTGGCTCAATTATTCCCGTACGGGAGAACCAATTTGGACCCAAGTCCATGCAAATGGTGGGCTTACTAACTAAAGAGTGATCAATAATTCCAGGAATTACGGCTGAGATTCATGAATTAGAGGACCAAGTTTGGACTGCACCTGATTTAGAGAATCATTGAACAAGAGTGTTCACTCATTGGCTTAACCTCACCAATAACTGTTAGTACGTGATTGAGTCAAGTTGAGCTGAGTGACCGCACCACCCACTAGAAATCTATCAATCGCGGAATTTTCGCACTCTCTATTAGGAGAGTGTAGGGAATCCGAGAAAATATTGGGAGCTAATTTGTTAAAAATAAAAATCTCTAAACAAATGGTTAAGTCAAAATTACGTATTCTAACTAGAATCTTTGACTCTCTACAGGAAAATGTCTGCGTCCTAACCCATGGCACGTATCCTAGACACACATAGACTGACTGGACCTTAATTATAAAGATTGGCTCAGGAACTACAAATTGTTTTGGGTTCAGAGAAGTTAACACATGTTTTGACCAGGACCCTCCCACCTTACCAGCTCGTCCATCCACTGAACAGAGAGCGTCTCTGGAAAAAATGGATTGACGAAGACAATAGGCCAGATACTACATGTTGGCTCCGATGTCTGATTGAGCTCCAGCACCCAACATGAAGATATCGGACTGCTCGCCAAATGTTGGCTCACCTACAGGAATGTTTTGTGAAAACAGAGTCGCGCAGCTAAATATCAAGTCACAAAACGACTTTTTAAGGCTAAGATGCAGTGTGGCAGGTCACCAAGATCACTTCTGACATGATCAAGGACATGAAAGACTGAGGAAGCACGGTGTGGAGTTGGACTTGGATTGCAAAATGATATTATTCTTGCAATCCTTGGACTGATGCATATGGCAATTCATCATGAATTACCACATGCATAAACTTCAAAATTCCCTGGCGAGGTTGAGAATATGCTGGTACCGCTGAGCTTTCTATGAAAGGTTCTAAAGGCTCAGTTTCTTGCTATGGAACGACTTCTTCCAAAAGAAAGTCTTATGGAAAGAAAAGGAGTCTTGTGAAAAAGCAAAAGGTAGAAGGATCAAAGAGAGAAGGCAGAAACCGAAGAAGAGGTCGATTGCAAAGGAAAGTGTTTCATTGCAACAGCGGACGGCCATTGGAAGCCGGAGCTGCCCTACTTACCTGGCCACCCTAAAGAACAAGAAGAAGCGTCCTTTCTGGAGGTATGCTTCATTATTCGAGCAAAAACGTGAATGCCAAAGACCTAGGGGATAGTCCAAACGACAGATATTTATGGCACCTGAGATTAGTTCCAATAGCAGAAGATAGGTTAACAATTAGAGAAATCGGGCTATTGAGTCCATTGACTTTGATCATATCCAATTGTGAATCTTGTCTTCAAGGCAAAATGACTAAACTCCCTTTTGTATGGACATGGAGAGGGCCACAGATCTCTTACCTAGTACATACTATGTGTGCGGCCCATTGATGTGCCGGCTAGAGGCAATTTTGTCTACTTCATTAACCTTTACTCGATGATCTGTCTAGTATGGGTATGTGTATCTTATGAGACACAAGTCAGAAGCTCTTTGAAAAGTTCAAAGAATTCAGACATGAAGTAGAAAAACAAACTGGAAAACCCATTAAGGTTCTTCGATCAGATCGAGGAGGTGAATACCTTAGCCGGAATTCCTAGGACTATTTAAGGAAAATGGCATAGTCTCTCAATGGACTCCACCAGGAACACCTCAACTCAACGGATTTCAGAATGGAGAAATCGGACTCTATTGGATATGGTCGATCCATGATGAGCTTCCAGACCCCCTATTTCCTTTTGGGGAATCATTTTAACTTCAATCTATTTACTGAAAGGGTTCCTCTCTAAAACCATTCCTACCACACCGTATATGAGATATGGCACGGTAAGAAATCAAGTCTGAGTCATCTCAGAATTTGGGGTTGTCCGGCTTATGTCAAAAAGACAACAATGGACAAGTTAAAGTTTAGGTCCTTTAGAGCTCGATTCATAGGATATCCTAAAGAGTCATTAGGATACTATTTCTACATTCCAGAAGACCACAATGTTATTGTGAGTCGGACATGCCATATTTCTTGAAAAATAGTTTTATTCAAGATAGTGGCATTGGAAAGCAGATTAAGCTGATGAGAAGTCTCACAAGCAGAACGAGCTAAGGACCAAGTGGAATCAAATCAGGTTGAGCCAATAAGAACACTACCTCCTCCACCTCGTAGATCGGAAAGAGTTTCCCGTCCCCCTGAAAGATACTTAGGTATTATTTCAGAGGACGTAGAGGAAATGTTCCTTATAGGTAATGGTGCTCATGGTGATGATCCCAAAACCTACAACGAGGCGATATCAGATATCAACTCCGAGAAATGGCTTGAGGCAATGAAGTCAGAATCGACTCGATGCACTCAAACCAAGTCTGGACCTTGGTAGATCCACCAGAAGGTATAGTACCTATTGGGTGTAAATGGATCTTCAAGAGAAAGATTGGTGCAGATGGAAATGTGGGAGACATTCAAGGCTAGACTGGTGGCAAAAGGTTATAGTCAACGTGAAGGCATTGACTATCAGGATACCTTTTCCCCGTAGCTATGCTAAAATCCATCCGCACATTGCTTGCTGTTGCAGCCTATTTCGATTATGAAATATGGCAAATGGACGTGAAAACGGCATTCCTAAATGGATATCTTGAGGAAGATATCTATATGGAACAGCCGCTAGGTTTCACATCCAGTGATACTGATCATAAGGTTTGCAAGCTGTAAAGGTCCATATATGGACTTAAGCAAGCATCTCGGAGCTGGAACACTCGTTTCAATGATGTGATCAAAAAGTTTGGTTTCATCAAAAATGAAGAGGAACCATGTGTTTCAACAAGGTCAGTGGGAGTGCTGTTGTCTTCCTCGTATTGTACGTGGATGACATCCTCCTTATTGGGAATGATTTTCCCATGTTGACATCAGTCAAGGTGTGGTTATCTAAGGAATTCTCCATGAAAGACCTAGGTGAAGCATCCTTTATTTTAGGAATTAAGGTCTATAGGATAGACCGAATAGGATGCTAGGACTTTCACAGAAAATGTACATAGAGGAAGTATCTAAAGAGGTTTAGTATGGAAAAACTCTAAGAGGGATTAATACCCTTCAGACATGTATTCATCTTTCCAAGAGATGTGCCCAGCACACCTGAGGAAATAGAACGCATGAGCAAGATCCTTATGCTTCTGCAATAGGGAGCCTCATGTATGCCCTGTATGTCACGACCTGATATAGCCCATGCTGTGAGTGTCACAAGCAGATATTATCAAATCCAGGTGAAGAACACTGGACTTCTGTGAAATGTATCCTTAAGTACTTGAGAAAACAAGATATGATGTTGGTCTTTGGTAACGGAGAAACTCTTGGATCCAGGGAACACAGACTCGATTTCATGTCCGATTAGATGATCAAAAGTCGACATCTGGCAGACTATTTGTGCTGGAAGAGTTCCTAGCAAACGGTGATTACCATTCTCATCCGCGATTACCTTGAGAAAGGTTACGTTTGAGGTCAAAGAGAGTCAACTCCGCAGATAATGTGGCAGACCACTTACAAAGCCGTTGGGCCAGCAGAAGATCGAAGCCCACCTTGAGAAGATGGGACTTAGACTGTAGCCAATTGGCTTTAGGATAAGTGGGAGATTGTTAGATATATGTGCCCTAAAGCCAGAATTAGCTGACACTTGTAATACACTTCTAGGGGCAAAATTGTAATTTTGACTATAATAATAAAATGGGTTATTTTCTATCACATATGTGTATTTAGTGTCTGTGATACATCCTTGAGTTAATGGTAATGATAATTCATATTTTCAAGAGTTGAAAATTTAAGACATGAATAATCATTATTAACTCAATAAACAGCTCCCGACCATAGGATCATCACGAGGATGGTGATTGATCCGAAAGGTTGGTGTACGATCGCTTCTCTTTAGTATGAATGAGTCTTGAGTCTACGGTGTGAGACACCAGAGCGAAGTTCAGGTACTCGTTAGAGAACGAGGGCACTGGCGTGACCACCTTGAGTAGTCATTAGGAAGTCTACCTTCTCATCAATGACGACTCGATGCTGCAGCAGTGTGTCTGGTTCTTTGACCTGAGGTGCATCGGTAGTTCACCTTGAGGTTGTTATAGTTTGACTACACCATTACTCGGTCTCCTAGCCATATGGAACCCTGAGGTGTATGTTGGCTGTGACAGTTCATTGTAGGAACTGGATTGCATCAAGATGGGATCTATCTACCTCGGTGGTAGAGGAGTAGCCCTATGATGATCATGAGAATCAAGTCCTGAAGCCCATGCTATGCAGAGTGAAATAATAGAAAGAGTTTCTATTTAGATTTTCACATTGGACTCGAATCGAATGATTACATCATATGACAGAGACTAGGGTTTGACGAGTTCACCTTAACCCTAATCTGATCGGGGCTCAAGATAGAAGAACTTAATCACACAGGTAGCTGCACCAAGAGGTTCGCATTCAGCTCTGATGGGTTGCCACCATATACTGCTAGGTGTCACTGGTGGATTTTGGGAGCAATTAGAATATTTAGATGATCGATCATTCTAGCTGTTCGAATCAGAAGAGTTCTGATCCATCGAAAGGAGTTTCGATGATGTCTATGAAGAGATCATGACATATCCCATTACCATACAGAACTGAACCTAACTGGATCACACAAACAAGGTTTGAATCTGGTGATCATCAATTGAACTGATCTAGTTCAATTGATCTGAAATGAGATTCAATTAGGTTCAAGAAAATCGTGCTAGCACTCGATTGAACCTAACGTTCTTCTTTAACTATCATAAATAAGTTGTCCTGACTGAGCCAAAGGAGTTTGTGCTCAATCAGAGGCCTTCATATGGTCTGACTGGAGGTTGTCCAAGTCAGAATAGGTTGTCTTATTTGTAAGACATTACCTGCCATTTTTGGTCACCTGCCATTTCTTGTTCTTTGACTTTGGTCAAAAGTCTACCTTTGACTGGTCAAACATTGACCATTAACCCTTTGACTTTTGACCACATGTCATGCACCTATTGGAGAGCTGGTGGGGGCTTGTCCTCCTGCCAGAACCTGGCAAGGAGAAGGGCGCACGCCAAGGGGGGCGTGAGCCCAAGTAGGAGGCGCCTAGGAGTCCTTGTTGGACAAGGACTCCACCTCCCTTTAGGATTCCAATCAGAGTTCTACTAAGAATCCAGTTTGACTGGTCTTAGGCACCCTCTAAGGAGGAATCCAGGGGTCTCTATTCCAACCAATCAGATTTGGATCTAATTTCACAAAGGGTTGTGATTGGTTGAGAGGAAGAGGAGTTGGATCACAAGAGGTCTATAAATAAGACCCTGCGCCCAACCCTAATCCTAAGTGAAGTGAATGAGATTTCCCACGCCCAAGGCTGCCTCTCCCCTCCTTCTCACGCCATAGTCTCTTCTCCCCTTGCTCTCCACGTCGAAAAGTATTTTGGATTTAGTTTGGTGCGATTCAGATCAAGGAAAGGCGATCAAAAGCAAGAAGGCTGCGCTGCTGCAAAAGGACGACTGCAGATCTTCAAAAGAGTTTTGAAGATCCTCCAGATGATCCAGATCTAATTTTTGGAGATGTGATAGAGAAGAAGAGGATCTCCAGATCCAACCCGAGTGGAAACCGTAGAGGCCAGGCGCTTGCGTGGCTAAGATCCAGAACCTTCCGCTGCAATCAGGATCATCTACAGGGTAATAGGATTACCCAAATCAGGTAAATTGATTAATTTAATTTATCTTATTTTTATTTTATTTATTAAAATAATAAGAATCAGATCTGAAACATATCAAGATCTGATTGAGATCAAGAGAAAATTTTTGAAATATATCTTCTTGATCTAATCAGATCTGGATGAACCTGGACCGGGAAATCAGGATTTCCCTACAGTTTCATGGGGGCCGAAGAAGGGTCGGATGGGGGTTTGCCGGAGGAGGGTTCACTGGGGATTGAGGAGGGTCAGATGAGGGGCGGGGAGTAGGGTGGGGTTTCACGGGGGGTCGAGCGAGGGTGCAGGGGGTTCACTGGAGGGGGTTTCGTGGGGGGCTGAGGGAGGGTCGGATGGAGGGGTGGGGGTCGGGTGGGGGTGGTGGGTGGTGGGGAGGGGCGGCCGAGGATGGGGGGGGTGAAGAGGGAGGGTCAAATGGTGGGGTGGGGGGCCGAGTGGGGGGTGGTGGGGATGGGTAGTTGGGGATGGGGTCCAAAGAGGGAGGGGCAAGGAGGGGCAACACCGATCGGGGGGGAGGAGGGGCAACGTCGGTCGGGGGAGGAAGGGCGACACCGGCTAGGGGAGGAGGGTCGACGCCGACCGTGGGGGGAGGAGGGGCAACGTCGATCGAGGGGAGAAGGGACAACATCGGTCCGGGGGAGGAGCCTCATCGATGATGAAGAGGAAGGAGAAAGAGAGAGATCGAGCGCGCACGGAAGGAAAGAAAAATTTGAGAATTTTTAACCTAACGTACAGCAACGATTATCGAACTACCGCCATAGATCTATGACAACAGTTATCAAATTATTGCCATAGATCTATAATAGTGATTATCCAAAACTGCTGTTATAGATCTGCGGTAGCGGTTCTATAACCATTGCTGTAGATCTATAGCAGCGATTCGATATAACCACTGCCATAGGTGAAAAATATTTTTTTTTTTATTTTTTCTTTAAATATTATATAATTTTAAAATTTAATATCCATCTTTATCATTCATTATCTAAATAATTATCATTAGAGTGTCATCGCAAAAGGTTGCCTCGATTCGATGGCCCTAGATTCATCGATCATAAAAATTTGATTTCGACGATCACGAACGATGATGCGATGATCTAATAGATGGAGATCTCTGATGGATCTAAAAACTTGCAAGGATGATCTTGATGATGTTTGTAGCATACTACCAAAGTTTCACTTCAATTGAATATCGTTATCATGGTCAATTTAGTACGGAATGATTTCGACCGTTAAATTAGAAACAAGCGATCAAAGGGTTAAACGGTGTTCGATTATGAGATAATTTTTTAGTTAAATGATCTTTATTATAATTTTAAATATTTTATATGATGATGATAGTAAAATTTAAATCATTTTTGTTTAAATTGTTGATGTTAAGTAGATACTACAAAAGTACGAACATAACAACTAGTAAAGTTTCCGAATGGTTATCAAGAGATGTATAGTTTTAGATCGTTCTTCATCTCATGAGTTGAATTTTATAATCACCATTATAAAAAATGATTAAAATAGCAGTCAAAATTTTTATAAAAAAATTATCTCATAATTGGACACCGTTTGATCCTTTGATCAATCGTTTATCATTTAACGATCGAAACTAATCTATATTAAATTGACCAAGATAACGATATCCGATTGAAGTAAAACTTTAATAGAATGCTACAAACATCATCGAGATCATCGTTGCAGGTATTTGGATCCATCGGAGGTCTCCAACTATCAGATCATTGCATCATCATTCGTGGTCGTCGAAATTAATTTTTTTCAATCGATGAAGCTAGGGCCATCGGATCGAGGCGATCTTTTGCAACGACACTCTAATGATAATTATTTAGATAATGAATGGTGAAGATGGGCATTAAATTTTAAAATTATATAATATTTAAAGAAAAAAATATATGATAGTGGTTATAATTAACCATTGCTATAAATCAGATTATAGTAGCGGTTCCTACAAACCGTTGCTATAGGTTCGGCTTATGATAGTGGTTACAATGAACCAATGCTATAGATCGATCTGTGACAGCGATTTTTTATAACCGTTACTATAGATCTGACGTACGGCAGTGATTTTCTATAACCGTTGCTATATATCGGAGCTATAGCAGCGGTTACAAAAATCGCTACTATAGATTCGTGCTATGGCAGTAGTTAACGAAAATCATTGCCGTAGGACCTATGATAGCTGTTTCGAAAATTGCTACTATAAGCCATTTTTGTAGTAGTGATGGATGACATCCTCCTGATTGGAAATGATATTTTCTTGCTGACATAGGTCAAAGTAAGGTTATCTAAGAAATTTTTTCTGAAAGACCTAGGTAAGGCATCCTTCATTTTAGGTCTATAGAGATAGACTGAAGAGGATGCTGAGTTTTTCACATAGAGGAGGTGCTGAAGAGGTTCAGCATGGTGAACTCTAGGTCCAGGGGTATGCTAACTCAAACTTTATATCTGACATAGATGATCGAAAGTTGACATTTGAATGTTTATTCTTGTGCACTGGTGGTATTGTAAGTTGGAAGAGTTTCAAGAAGATGGTTCCACCTCATCCATCATTACCTCGAGTAGGAACACATCAAGGTTAAAAGAGTCAACTCCGTAGACCATGCGGTTGACCTAATGATGGAGCCTTTAGGCCCATAGAAGATCCAAGCCCATCTTGTAAAGGTGGGACTTAGATTTGTAGCCAATTGACTTTAGATCAAGTGGGAGTTTATTAGATATATGCCCTAGAAGCTAGATTGACTGACACTTGTTAAATACTTTCTAGGAGCATTTTTATAATTTTAACTTAAAATTAATTAAAAAATTATTTATTCTATCATATTGTGTATAAAGTATCTGTGATACATCCATTGAGTTAATAGGCATGATAACACATGTTCTCAAGAGTTGAGAATTTAAGGTATGTGTTATCATAATTAACTCATAAATTATTTTCGATTGTAGGATCATCACGAGGATGGTGATTGATCCAGAAGATCGATGTATGATCGCTTTCTTAGGGTAGATGAGTCTTGAGTCTATGGTGTGGAGACACTAGAGTGAGAGTATAGGTACTCATTAGAGAACAAGGGCACTGAGCATGACCATCTCGAAAAGTCATAAGGGAGCCTACCTTCTTGTCGATGACTAGCTCGATGCTGCAACATGTGTCTAGTTCTTTGACCTGAGGTGCATCGGTAGTTCACCTTGAGGGTGTTATAGTTTGACTACACCATAACTCGGTCTCCTAGCCATTTGAAATCCTAAGATGTATGTTGGCTATAGCATGTTCATTGTCAGAATTAGATCACACCAAAATGGGATTTATCAACCTCGGTAGAGGAGAGTAGTCCTATGATGATCATAAGATCGAGTCCTAAAACCCATGGCCATGATAGTGTGAAATAATAGAAAGGAGTTTCTATTAGGATTTCACATCAGGCTCAAATAGAATAATTCATTCATATGACGGGTGTTGGGTTTGACGAGTTTACCTTAATCCTAATCCTGTCGGGGCTCATGATAAAAGAACTCAATCACATAGGTAGCTATACTGAGAGGTTCGCTATTCGATTTTTATGGATTGCCACCATATACTGCTAGGTATCATTGATGGATTTTGGGATCAATTAGAATTATCTTGATGATCGACGATTCTAAATGGGTGAATCGAAAGAGTTTGAAGGGGAAATCCTGATTTTCTGGGTCAGGTTCATTCAAATCTGATTTGATCAAGAGATATATTTCAAAAATTTTCTCTTAGAACGAAATCAAATCTGATATTTTTCAAATCTAATTTTATGATCTGATAAATAAGAAAATAAATTAAATTAAATCTTAATTAATTTTACCTTGATATGGGTAATCCGATTACCCATTGATGATCTGCTGATAGCCTGAGATTCTGGATCTAGCCATGCAAGCGCCTGATCTCTACCGGTATCCACTCGGACTGGATCTGGAGATCTTCTCCTTCTTTATCACATCTTCAAAAATTAGATCTGGATCTAATTTGGAGGATCTTCAAAACTCCTTTCGAATATCTACTATCATCTCTGCAGCAATGATGCCTTCTTCCTTTGTCGTCAACCTTTTCTTGCCTGGATCGCACCAAACAGAAGGCCCAACTTCCTTGGGCATGGAGAGGAGAGAGATGATCAAAAGATGGCATGGAGGAAGGAGAGAGGCAGCCTTGGGGCATGGGCTAGGAGAAAGTTCTATCAAAGTTGGGCACAGATAGGTCTTTATATAGACCTTGCAATGCCACGCAGTGCCACATCACCCCGGCCAATCACGTTGCTTCGTGCAATCAGATCTAAATCTGATTGGTGGGATGATATCACCTGATCCAATCAGATTAGAGACCCACAGATTCATCCTTAGGTGGCACCTAAGACTAGTCAAAGTCTATAGGTGAGGATCACCAAGTTTGAATCCAAGAAGCAACCTGGAGTCCCATCCGTATGGGACTCCAGGCGTCCCTATCTATGGGCGCACGCCATCCTAGGCATGTGCCCCCTCCTTTCCAAAATTCAGTAAGGGGACAAGCCCCTATCTACTCTCCAATAAGTGCATGACACATGGGCAGATGTCCAAGGGTCAAAGGTCAACATTTGACCAATCAAAGGACAAGAATTAGCAGTGAGGAAAAAATGGTGTGTCCAAATTTATCTCTTAAATTAAGACAACCACTTTCTGACCTGAATAAACTTCAGTTAGACCAGGTAAAGGTCCCTGAGTGAGCATAAATATATTTGGCTTAGGTTAGACAATATATAATGATAGAAAAGGAGAATATTAGGTTCAATCGTGTGCTAGCATGATTTTCTTGAACCTAATTGAATCTAATTCAAATCAATTGAACTGGGTTAGTCCAATTGATGATATCTAGATCCAAACCCTTTTTTGTATGACCTAGTTAGGTTCAGTTCTATATGGTAATGGGATATGTCATGATCTCCATCATCGACATCATCGAAAATTCTTTCGATGGATCAAAACTCTTCTGATTCAGACAACTGGAATGATCGATCATCTAAATCATTCTAATTGCTCTCAAAATCCACCAATGACACCTGGCAATATATGATGGCAATCCATTAAACAAAATGAATCTCTCGGTGTAGCTACTTGTGATTAAGTTCTTTTTCTTGAGCCTCGATCAGTTTAGGGTTAAGTGAACTCGTCAAACCCTAATCTATCATATGATTTAATCATTTGATTCAAGTCCGAATGAAAACCTAAATAGAAACTCTTTCTATTATTTCACTCTCTGTCATGCTCGGACTGATTCTTATGATCATCATAGGGGTTTCCTCACCATGAGGTAGATAGATTCCATCTTGTGCAATCAATTCCTACAATGAACATGCTATATCAACATACACCTCAGGGTTTTGATGGCTAGGAGACCAAGTCATGGTGTAGTCAAACTATAACACCCTCAAGGTGAACTGCCGATGCACCTTAGGTCAAAGAACCAGACACACACTAAGCTCGAGTCATCATCGACGAGAAGGTAGACTTTAATTCTTGAGGGGTCACGCTCAGTGCCCTCGTTCTCTAACGAGTATCTATACTCTCGCTCTAGTGTCTCTACACCGTAGACTTAAGACTCATCTACTATAAAAAGTGATTGTATACTAACCTTTCGGATCAATCACCATCCTTATGATGATCCTACGGTCAGGAGCATTTTATGTGTTAATAATGAAAATTCTTGTCTTAAATTTTCAACTCTTGAAAATAAGAATTATCATTACCATTAACTCAAGGAATGTATCACAGATACTAAATACACATATGTGATTGAAAATAATTTATTTTATTATTTATAGTTAAAATTATAATTTTGCCCTTAGAAGTATGTCAGCCAATTCTGGCTTCTAGGGCACACATATCTAACAAACTTCTACTTGACCTAAAGTCAATTGGCTATAAATCTAAGTCCCATCTTCTCAAGATGGGCTTCGATTTTCCACTGGCCCAACGGCTTTGTAAGCGGATCTGTCCATTGTTTGCGAGTCACTCTCTTGACCTCAACATAACCCTTCTCGAGGTAATTTGATAGGTGGTTCGCCGCTCGTGTGCTTGGATTTTGGTGAGACCTCGACTTCTTAGCAAGGGCTATGGTGCTATTGTTATCGCAGTACAGAGGAATAGCATTGATGGCATCACTCCGATTTCTGTGGTAAACTTCTTATACCAGAATGCCTTCTTTGCAGCTTTTGATGCAATGATGTATTCTGCCTCCATGGTGGAATCTGCTATCACTGTCTGCTTGGAACTTTTCCAACTGACAGCTCCACCATTGCACAAAAATTGACTCTCAGATGTCGACTTTCGATCATCTACATCGGACATAAAATCTGAGTCTACATACCCCTGGACTTGGAGTTCTCCATTACCAAAGACCAGCAACATATCCTTAGTTCTTCTTAAGTACTTAAGGATACATTTCATAGAAGTCCAGTGTTCTTATCCTGGATTCAACTGATATCTACTCGTGACACTCACAGCATGGGCTATATCAGGTCATGTACATAACATGGCTTACATGAGGCTCCCTATTGCTGAAGCATAAGGCATCTTGCTCATGCGTTCTATTTCCTCAGATGTGCTAGGACATATCTTCTTGGAAAGATGAATACCATGCCTGAAGGGTACTAAACCCCTCTTAGAGTTTTTCATGCTAAACCTCTTTAGAACTTCCTCTATGTACATCTTCTGTGAAAGTCCTAGCATCCTATTTGGTCTATCGTATAGACCTTAATTCCTAGAATAAAGGATGTCTCTCCTAGGTCTTTCATGGAGAATTCTTTAGATAACCATATTTTAACTATGGTCAACATGGGAATGTCATTCTCAATAAGGAGGATGTCATCCACGTACAATACGAAGAAGACAACAGTGCTCTCACTGATCTTTTTGAAGACACATGGCTCCTCCTCATTTTTGATGAAACCAAACAATTTGATCACATCATTAAAATGAGTATTCCAGCTCTGAGATGCTTGCTTAAGTCCATATATGGACCTTTGCAGCTTGCAAACCTTGTGATCATCATCACTGGATGTGAAACCTAGCGGCTGTTTCATATAGATATCTTCCTCAAGACATCCATTTAAGAACGTCGTTTTCACGTCCATTTGCCATATTTCATATTCGAAATAGACTGTAATAGTAGGCAATATGCGGATGAATTTTAGCATGACTACTGACGAAAAGGTATCCTGATAGTCAATACCTTCGCATTGACTATAACATTTTGCCACTAATCTAGCCTTGAATGTCTTCACATTTCCATCTGCACCAATCTTTCTCTTGTAGATCCATTTACATCCAATATATATTATACCTTCTGATGGATCTACCAAGGTTCAGACTTGGTTTGAGTACATCGAGTCAATTTCTGACTTCATTGTCTCTAACCATTTCTCGGAGTCGATATCTGATATCGCCTCGTTATAGGTTTTGAGATCATCACCATGAATCCCATTACGTACGAGGAACATTTTCTCTACATCTTCTGAAATAGTACCTAAGTACCTCTCAGGAGGACGAGAAACCCTTTCCGATCTCGAGGTGGAGGAGGTAGTGAATGGATTGGCTTAACCTAATTTGGTTCCATTTGGTCCTTAGCTCGTTGCTCTTGTGAGACTTTCTCTTCGAGCTTGATCTACTTTCCAATGCCGCTATCTTGAATAAACTATTTTTCAAAAAAGATGGCATGTCAACTCACAATCACATTGTGATCTTCTAGAATGTAGAAATAATATTCTAATGACTCTTTAGGATATCCTATAAATCGAGCTCTAAAGGATCTAAAGTCTAACTTGTCTGCTTGTTGTTTTTTGACATGAGCCGGACAACCCCAAATTCTGAGGTAACTCAGACTTGATTTCTTACCATGCCATATCTCATACAATGTGGTAGGAATGATTTTAGAGAGAACCCTATTCAGTAAGTATATTGCAGTTAACAAACAGTATCCCTAAAAAAAATTAGGGTGGTCTATGAAGCTCATCATGGATCAGACCATATCTAATAGAGTCTGATTTCTCCATTCTGAAACTCCGTTGAGTTGAGGTGTTCCTAATGGAGTCCATTGAGAGACTATGCCATTTTCCTTGAGATAGTCCAGGAATTTTTGACTAAGGTATTCACCTCCTCGATCTGATCAAAGAACCTTAATGGGTTTTCCAGTTTGCTTTTTCTACTTCATGTCTGAATTCCTTGAACTTTTTTAAAGACTTTAGACTTTGTCTCATAAGATATACATGCCATACTTAGATAAATCATCGATAAAGGTATGAGTAGATAAAGTTGCCTCTAGCCGGCACATCAAATGGGCCGCACACATATACTAGATCCGTGTCTCATGTCTACATAAGAAAGCCATAATAGGATTCACAAATTGGATATGAGTCGGAAGTCAATGGACTCAATAGCCCGATTTTCTCTAATTTGTTAACCCTATCTTCTGCTATATAACCTAATCTTAGGTGCCATAAATACCTATCATTTGGACTATCCCTAGGTCATTTTGATTTTATGGCATTTACATTTTGCTCAAAATTAAAAATAGATACATCAACATGTAACTGATAAAGATCGTTAATAAGGAAACCACTTGCAATTTTATTTCTTTCATAAAGAATGTTACAATGGTCCTTAAGCAAACTAATTACATAGCCTTCTAATGCAAGGCAAGAAATAGAAATCAAATTTCTGCTTGCTATAGGCACATAATAATAGTCTTTTAGTACTAAGTCCAAACTAGATGGTAGTTGAAGAGGGTATGTTTCCACGGCCACGGTAGCAACTCTTGCTTCATTTTCGATGTGTAGGATCATCTCACCATCCCTCAGCCTTCTGCTACCGTCATGACCCTGCATGAAAGTGTACAAGTGAGCACTAGAACCAGAGTCAAGCACCCAACTGGATGTAGAAGAAATCATAAGGCTAGACTCAATAACGAACATACCTCCAGAAGGACCTGCCTCCTTCTTCTTTAGGGTGGCCAGGTAAGTAGGGCAGTTCTGCTTCCAATGGCCATCATTGTTGCAATGGAAATATTTTTCTTTGTTAGCGGCCTTCTTCTTCAGCTCTGCCTTTTTTCTCTTTCCTCCTTCTACCTTCTGCTTTTTCACAGACTTCTTCTTTTCAAAAGACTTTCTCTTAAAAGAAGTACGTTCCATAGCAAGCACTGAGCCTTTAGAACCTTTCATGAAAAGCTCAACGGTAACCAGCATGTTCATAAGTTCGGCCAAGGAGTTTTGAAGTTTATGCATATGGTAGTTCATGATGAATTGCCTGTATGCATCAGTCAAGGATTGTAGAATTATATCATTCTACAGATCCAAATCTAACCTCACTCTGAGCTTCTCAAGCTCTTCCATGTACTTGATCATCATTAGATGATGATCTTGGACTGATTGCCCATCACACATCTTAGCCTTGAACAGTCATTTAGTAACTTGATACTTAGCTGTGTGACTCTGTTCACCAAACATCTCCTGTAGGTGAGCCAATATTTGGTGAGCAGTCCTGATATCTTCATGTTGGCACTGAAGTTCATCAGATATCGAGCCCAAAATATAGTACCTGGCCTTATTATCATCATCTATCCACTTATCTAGAGATGCTCTCTACTCAGCAGATGGACGAGCTGGTAAGGTGCGAGGGTCCTGGTCCAATATACGAGTTAACTTCTCGGAACCCAAAATAATTTTGAAGTTTTGGAGTCAATCCTTGTAATTTGGTCCGGTCAGTTTATGGGTAGCCAAGATTCGTGCTAGTGGGTTGGATGCAGACATTTTTCTATAGAGAGTCAAAGTTTCCTATTAGATATTGTAATTAAGACTTAACCAATTTATTTAGGAATTTTATTTTTAAATAAATTAGCTCCCACTATTTTTTTGGATCCCTACACTCCCTCTGTAGAGATGCAAAAATCTTCATGATTACTGATTTCTAGTGAGTGGTGCGGTCCCACCAACTAACTCATCACCTCACCTAATAGTTATTGGTGATGGATTAGCCAATGAGTGAACAACTCTTGTTCAATGATTCTCTAATCATGATGCACCCAAACTTGGTCTCTAATTCATGAATCTCACCATGTTCGGAATATTGATCCACTCCTTAGTTAAGTCAGACCCACCATTTGCACAAATTGGATTCCTAATTGACTCTCTCACCGTATCCAGAATATTGAGCCTAATTCATCCTCTAGCCCATAGCATCCAATGCCTAATAGACATGGTTGCATCTTCCCGGTGCAACTAAGCCATTGTAATCAGTCGAGAACAATCAATCCTGGAAAGGGCCCGTACATCTATAATGGTGGAAGACCTTAGACTTAATCTTTTCTTAGGGAGATTTGATTTAGGTCTCATTAAACTAGACTTAATATAGTCATAACCATTATGACTAACCTAGTGGCATGGGTTAGCTTTATTATTGACCTCCTCAGATCAGAATTGAGTCAACAAATGTGGTCAGGTAAGTGAGATCGGTGGAAGGGATATACCATTAACTCGACAAGAATGCATTCAAGTCGAGTAGCTCTCAATTAAAAATCAGTCAGTCCTATCTGCCAAACTTATCTTAGACATCAAATTATTGAGCCAGAATCAATCAGGTTAGCCTACAATCCAGACTCTAAGCACTAAGCTTAATTAGGTCTTAGCTTGATCGATCACTCACGTGACTCGATCTTGACCCAGACTTAATCCTATTAGGCTGGTCAATTTAAGTATTGTTGATCCCATCTAACCAACTCTTGATTCGGTTTGATCAACCGCTAGACCTAATTAAGCTACCCAAGCTCGAACCCAATTTTATGAACATATCTTAGATTTAAAAATTCTCAATTTTAGACCTAATATGTTTCATAATCTTAATTCTTAATTAAGTTTAGGGTTCATAAACAAAACATGCAAATAAGATCCTAGGATTTCAGGATCTAGGGTTTTGCAGAAAGTAAGTTTTTAATTTTTGATTCAGGATGAATGCGCAGCACCCCTACATATCATAAGAACACCCCATCGAATGGAAGGAGAGGGTCTTTAAATTCTACTTTATTCTTATGATCGGATGGCCAAGGGGAATGCCTTAATCAGAAATACAACTAATCTACAAAAACTAATTAGATCTAAGCATATATCTCATATAAAAAAATTAATCTAATTAAAACATATTCTATATACATCATATCATGCATATTTTTTAGATCTAAATTATCTCATAATCATCTAAAAAATTAAATTTAAATTTGATCTCATCAAATAAAATTTAATCTAGACCTATTTGTAGAACTATTCTACAACTAGTCTAAACATGCAACTATCATATCTCATATGAACAAATTAAATTTAATTTATTTTTTATTTTTAAATATGATTATAACATTTATAAGATCAAAAAATAATAAATAAATAAATCTAAAAATTATATTTAATCAAATAAAAATTATGATTATACTAGACTACACAGAATAATTCTATTCCTAGTCTAGTTATGTATCTCATGCATATTAGATTTAGATTAATTAATTTTAGTTTTTTAATTTTTTAATTTTAGATCTAATCACATCTCATGTGATATCTAAAATTACTAATTTATCAAATTAAATTAGATCTAAATAAATTTTAATGGAACCTGGCTCTGATACCAGTTGAAGGGGAAATTCTGATTTTTCGGATCGGGTTCGTTCAAATTTGATTGGGTCAAGAGGCATATTTCAAAAATTTTTTCTTAGATCCAAATTAGATATGATATTTTTTAGATCTAATTTTATGATCTGATAAATAAAAAAATAGATTAAATTAAATCTAAATTAGTTTTACCTTGATATGGGTAATCTGATTATCCGTTGATGATCTGCTGATAGCCTGAGGTTTTGGATCTAGCCATGCAAGTGCCTGGACTCTACCAATATCCACTCAAGCTTGATCTAGAGATCTTCTCCTTCTTTATCATATCTTCAAAAATTAGATCTGAATATAATTTGGAGGATCTTCGAAACTTCTTTCAAAGATCTGCTGTCGTCTCTATAGCAGTGCTGCCTTCTTCCTTTATCGTCAGCCTTTTCTTGCTTGGATCGCACCAAACCGAAGGCCCAACTTTCTTGGGCATGGAGAGGAGAGAGATGATCAGAAGATGGCATAGATGAGGGAGAGAGGCAACCTTGGGACATGGGCTAGGAGAAAGTTCTATCAAAGTTGGGCGCAAATAGGTCTTTATATAGACCCTACTGCGCCACGCAGTGCCACATCACCCCGGCCAATCACATTGCTTCGTGCAATCAGATCTAAATCTGATTTATGGGATGATAACACATAATCCAATCAGATGAGAGACCCATAGATTCATCCTTAGGTGGTGCCTAAGATTGGTCAAAGTCTATAGGTGAGGGTCACCTAGTTTGAATCCAAGAAGCAACTTGGAGTCCCATCCGTATGGGACTCCAGGCGTCCCTATCCATAGGCGCACGCCATCCTAGGTGTGTGCCCCATCCTTTACAAAATTCAAAAAGGGGACAAGCCTCTATCTACTATCCAATAAGTGCATGACACATGGGCAGATGTCCAAGGGTCAAAGGTCAACATTTGACTAAAATCAAAGGACAAGAATTAGTAGGTGACAGAAAATGATAGGTGTTGTCTCAAATTTATCTCATAAATTAAGACAACCCTTTTTCTAACTTAGACAAGCTTTAGTCAGATCAGGTAAAGGTATCTGAGTGAGCACAAACATATTTGGCTCAGTCGAGACAACATATAATGATAGAAAAGGAGAATGTTAGGTTCAATCGTGTGCTAGCATGATTTCCTTGAACCTAATTGAATTTAATTCAAATCAATTAAATTGGGTTAGTCCAATTGATGATATCCAGATCCAAACTTTTGTTTGTGTGACCCAGTTAGGTTCAGTTCTGTATGGTAATGGGATATGTCGTGATCTCCATCATCGACATCATCGAAACTCCTTTCGATGGATCAAAACTCTTCTGATTCAGACAATTAGAATAATCGATCATCTAAATCATTCTAATTGCTCCCAAAATTCACCAGTGACACCTAGTAATATATGATGGCAACCCATCAAAACTAAAAATGAACCTCTCAATGTAGCTACTTGTGTGATTAAGTTCTTCTATCTTGAGCCCCGATCAGTTTAGGGTTAAGGTGAACTTGTCAAACCCTAATTTCTATCATATGATTTAATCATTTGATTCAAGTCTGATGTAAAAACCTTAATAGAAACTCTTTCTATTATTTCACTGTCTGCCATGGCCTACGGACTTGATTCTCATGATCATCATAGGGCTGCTCCTCATCCATCGAGGTAGATAGATTCCATCTTGGTGCAATCTAATTCCTATAATGAACATGCTATAGCCAACATACACCTCAGGATTCTGAATGGCTTGGAGATCGAGTCATGGTGTAGTCAAATTATAACACCGTCAAGGTGAACTATCGATGCACCTCAGGTCAAAGAATCAGACACACCACTACAGCTTCGAGTCAATCATTGACGAGAAGGTAGACTTCCTTATGACTACTTGAGGTGGTCACACTCAGTGCCCTCATTCTCTAACGAGTACCTATACTCTCGCTCCGATGTTCTACATCGTAGACTCAAGACTCATCTACTATAAAAAGTAATTATACACTAATCTTCCAGATCAATCACCATCCTCATGATGATCCTACGGTCAGGAGCATTTTATGAGTTAATAATGAAAATTCTTGTCTTAAATTTTTAACTCTTGAAAATAAGAATTATCATTACCATTAACTCAAGGGATGTATCACAGACACTAAATATACATATGTGATAGAAAATAACCCATTTTATTATTTATAGTCAAAATTATAATTTTACCTTTAGAAGTGTATTACAAGTGTCAGCCAATTCTGGCTTCTAGGGCACACATATCTAACAGAGTTCTGATTTATCAAAAGATATTTTGATGATGCTGATGATAAAGATCATGACATGTCCCATTATCATACAGAACTGAACTTAATGGTTCACACAAATAAGGATTTGGGTCTGGATGTCATCAATTAAGCTAACTCAATTTGATTGATTTGCATTAGATCCAATTAGGTTTAAGAAAATCGTGCTAGCACACGATTAACCCTAGCATTCTTCTTCTATAGTCTTTCTGATTGTCTTGATCGAGCCAAATTAGATTTGGCTTATTCAAGTGTCTTGTATGGGTTTGTCCTAGTCTAATTGAAACCTATCCAGATCAGAAAAGTCTTGTCCTAACCTGATCTAGGCTTGTCCTAATCCATCAGATGGAAACAGGACAAGACCTGCTAATTTGTTGAACTATTTGGATAAGACTTATCTGAGAACTCTATAAGGATTTATCTTGATCTGACTGGATCTTGTCCTAGCTTGATCAAGACTTATCCTAAATCTCATAAGATGGGAACAAGACAAGGGTTGCATTTGCCAGATTAGGGCTTGTCCTAAAATCATGAGATGAAATTTGGACAAGCCTCTCTCAAAAATTCTAACTAGATTTTTCTTAATCTGACTAGACTGAGTCTTGCCCTAATCAAGGCTTGTTCTATCTTGGTTAGGACTTGGCCTAATTCCATTGAATGGGACTTGAAAAATGTTTGTCCAAAATTCCATGAGATGGGAACAGGACAAGGGTCAAATGTTGACCCAGTTTGCAGGAAAGAAATAGGTGGCGCTCCCTTGATTTTTTCTCTTGGGCGCACATCCCTAGAATTTATGTGAGGAATAAGGGGCACACTCTTGTTTTAGTCATGCACCCCATATGGATATGTATGGAAGTGTCCCATTCAAATCAGGTTTGAATGGGTAAAAAGTTTGAATAGTTCAAACTCTTGGGAGATAAGAGTTGTGCACCAACTTAATCTTATCCCAAATTGTTCTATGCCATATTCCTTTATTTTTGTGCAATAAAAATATAAAAAAAGGGGTGTGGGGCATGGAGATCAAGGGAGAGTTCTTTTACTTGTTGGCTTTGACCTACATAAAGTCACATGCGAAGGGACTCTTGGTTTGGTCTATAAATAGGGCCCTACGTAAGCTACTGTGTATAGAAAATTCTCTACGATGAAGCCCTACCAAAATCACCATCTCCATACCTTCCTCAGCTGATCCTCTTCCTCTTCTCCATTCTCAAGAGTTAGACAAAATCTACGAGTAAAGATCAAGTTCCGTTGGCATGAAGATCAGCGAGAGACGACAGTGTTCGTGAGACGAAGACTCAACCTTTGGAGTTCATTTTGAAGGCTCTATGAGAAAACATTAGATCTGATCTTTAGAGATCAAATTCAAAAGGAGGAGACTTCTAGATTTGACCCAAGTAAATATTGGTAGAGGCCGAACACATGCGTGGCTCAATCAGAACCTCAGATCAATTATCAGATCATCACAATGGGTAAATAGTTTATTCGATCAGGTGATAACTATTATCACTATTTTTATTTTTATTTTACTTCTAAATTTTAGATCAATCTAATTAAATTTGAGAACTTTCAGATCTAATTGGATCATAAAAAAATTTTAAAATTATTTTGCTGTAAATCTTATTCGATCAGATGCATCCTATGGCAGAAAAAATTTGATTTTTCCTTCAGTGCTCCCAAGCCTTGGGAGGCCACGGGCGGAGCCAGGGTGAGGGCTCTAGAGAGATAAGGATAGGTGAAGTCCTAAGGCTAGGACAGAAGTTATTCTAGGATGGAGGCAGCATGTAGCTCTCTACAGGCTCGAGGTTCAGATATTGAGGACCTTGACGGGCTTGATTGGTGCTTCGGAGATCTGGGACATAAGGTAGAGAAAGAAACCAAAGCTGGAAGATTGAAGACTATAGAAAAGAAGCTTTCTGTAGGTTAGCTGGCTCAGTTTGAAACTAGATCGGCTAAGTCTCAAGGAATAGGCCAAACAGAGAGGAACGCATTTGGAACTGCAGCATGGCACGCAACTAGGTCGGCTCAGTCTAAAACTGAGCCAACCCAGTCTCAAGTTAGCTAGCTCAGTGCTGAGACTGAGCTGGCTCAGTCTGTGGGTAGAGCAACATGAGGGTCTATTTGGAGCTAGGATAGGGACTTATCCTAGGGGTCTTAAGCTTGGTTTGAGAGGTCTTAAGGGAGCTAACTCGTGTATGGGTCGGGCTTAGATCCAGAGGATGAGAGCATGTGAGACATGGGTGTACATGAGCTTGGTGAGTGCTTTCATGTATTGGATTAGCCTAGGAGAGTTTTTGAGCTGGGATTTATTAGGATTCATGTGGAAACTCTAGAATATATAAATCAGGATATTGTAACTTTTATAATAAAGTTGAGATACAATTGAGCTTTTCTTCCTAACTCTCTTCTCTCTTCTCTCTGGTTTCAATGCCAAAACCCTAGCTTCTCTTATCTTTCTTAGATCTTCTTCAATTTGGTAGATTAACACCTAGGTTCATGCAAGAGATTGGATCTATGGCTATGCTCCGAGCAATCGTAGGAACAACAGTTCTTAGGTCCTAAACACTTGTCACTGTCCAACAGTGAACGGAGCGAACTTACACTAGCCATTCTATTTATCTAAAAGAAAAATAAGAAATCTTATTAGTACTTGAATTAATTAACCTTGAAGACTTGAAATTTAGTCTAAAGATCCTTCCACTATTTTTAAACAAATCGGTAACCTCTACCTCCAATTTGAGAAATTATACTAATTCCTTAATGGGTACTAGAATCCACAAAGAATACAAATGAGTTTGAAGAAAGCTCTAGCTAACCCGCATGCATCTATAGGTAGGTTCATGATCAATTATTTCTTTAAATAATTTTTAGTAATTAGATTTTGTCCCAGAAGCAAAATTAGTAGACTTTAGCCTCTATTGAAACAGTCCAGTTAGGTCCAACCATTAACATGATTGACTTCAATGCATCTAACCAATGATAACCAGGCTTGAGGAAAGCTCTGGCTAACTTGATCCCCACTAAGAGAGTGCGACCTAATCATCATATGATGGATAGTAATTTCAACATCCAAATGAACACCAGGTGTAAGGCACCTCCAATGTCCATCTAGAAAATTGGACTCATTACTATTCACCTTAATGGAAGGCTATGACTTGATTATCTCCATAACTAAGTCATTTTAAGAATCTAATAATTTAGAGAATTTAATTTACTTATGATTTTTGATATAAAAAATGACATGGACTAATTTCTCCTACTGACTTCACCAAGTCAAATCCTTCCACTAACTTTACCAAGTCAATAGGTTATGACTAGTATCAATTTAGGTCCATGGGCACCTAATTCAGTCTTACTGAATTAAAATTAGTCAAACTGATTCTCAGTGACATGGGTCAGCTTGAATCACTAAGCGATCTAATCAAATGCTAATCGACCATGTTGTTCAAATAAGTGAGATCAGTGAAAGAGATATGCCATTAACTCGTCAAAGATTAAATCAGTGCGAGTAGCACCCAATTAAAAACCACTAGTCTAAATTGCCAAACTTATCTTAGACACCAATCGGTTAATTAGGTTTAATTAGATCAACGTAGTAATTATGGGCTAGACCGCTTAGTCATGAATTAAGTCCATCTTGGTCTTGTTAAAGACATGGACTCATTCAACTACAACTATTGAAGTTGAGTCTAGAGTATCCTTGACCTAATCTAAGTCAACACTTGGCTAGATTTGATCAACTACTCTAGATTAATCCATTCTTTAACTAACCATAGGTCTAACCCAATTAATAGACTTAATTCATCTAACTCTTTAATCCACAGTATTATGCAATTATCTTAGGCCTTTAATTCACAATTCTAGACCTAACTAGACAACACTTGATTCTTTTAATTAAGTTTTGGGTTGATGGGTTGGGGTTCGACATTTTGAAAATAATTTTTAGTTTTGAAAGATTTTTTATAATGTAGCACTATTTCACCAAATAGGTCCACTCATTTCAAAAATGGATCATCTTATTTCACAAACAAGCACTAGTTGTAGGTTAGAACACTTAAAAATGGCCATTGAATAGCTTCAACCAACTTCTCAATCGAGTTAGCCCGTCGACTGAGATAGCTGGCTCGAGCAAAAGCCCGCAAGCTTTCATTTCATCGAGCTGGCTCGAATCCTATCCAAGCTAGCCTAAGCAGATGTCAAGTTAGCCCATCACCTGAGACGGTCGGCTCGAATAGAAGCCCCGAAGGCCATCATTTAGTCGAGCTGGCTCGAATCCCATCCGAGCTAGCCCGAACAAAAGTCGAGTCAGCTTGATTCCTAATCAAGCCAGCTCAAACAGAAGGCCATAGAGTCATTTCAGACTAGCATGCTGGTCGAGCTGTCTCGATTACTGAGATAGCCGGCTCAACCAGTGAATAGAACTTTTATACGATTCTGTTCAGGTTTAATCTAAACCTATGTACATTACATAAAAGTCATGAAATATTTTGATCTAATCTAAACATAAATTCATGATAAAATTTAGATTAAAACTAATTCAAAATATATCATAAAAATTTATTAGATCACATCTAAAATTTTATGAACGTACCAGGACAACCTCTCCACTGTAAGGGATAAATCTTACAGCAGAACAACCTACAATCTGTAAGATCATTATGTTACATATTAAATCATTCTAATTTATATATTAAGCATGTTAAGCAACCTGGCTCTGATACCATTGAATGAAACCTAGTAGGGTTTAGGGCATACCTTTTGAAATTTTTTTGAAAATTAACTACAGCGGAAGTAGAATTGATCTAAAGTTAATTTTATGCATGCTATGATCTAATCATAAAATCCTACTTAGGATCTTGGACATGCTTATATGAATTAGAAAAATAAAATGCATTTAATCAGCAAATCACATTTGCTGACCAATCTATGTTTAGAACATAGTACCTGTGTATGGGTAGATGATCACCGCAATCTGGATCCATCAAAAGATGCGCTCCCATCATGCTATAGCCACTCACGTGTCTGGTCTCTGGTGAGTCCATATGGAGCCCTTGGTCCTGATTAGCCCTTTCGGAGTGCTAGCTCCTCGTTAGAGCCTTCGATAGCTGATCTTCATCGATCCAATGATAAACTTTTCTCGAACTTTCAGACACTCTAGATGATCAAAAGACTCTATGGAGGATGATAAGGTGGTGGTGGAAAAAATTGGTGGAGATCTTGCACTCACGGTGCTCAAACTCTCCACCCAAAATCTTGAGTACCAACTCTAAGGTTTCAGCACACATCCATAAGAATCATAACACTCTTTTCTCTCATGCCAAAAGAGATGCACCTTCTTTGATTTCTGTCTTACAAAAATTCCTCATGAAATCTCACATACCCCCACACATTCCCTGGGCATTTCTCTTTGTGCACACCCAAAAAATCCTATTTTTTAATAGGCATCAATGCATGGGAGGATAAGGATAGGTTTGGTTGAACTTGTTTCAACCAATTCTCTTGAATTCAAAATTCAAGAGGACTCCTTATCTCTTTCCATCGCCCATCATAATGTTTAACATGCAGAAGCACTTTCCCTCTGCATGCGCATGCCAATGAAAAAATATTGGCGACAAAAGGAGAATGGCATGGAGTATGGGAGCTTGAACTAACTTCAACCTCCAACACACTTTCCCTCTGCATCCTAATCCAACTTCTTGGACCAGGTCAAAGGTAGGAATAGGAGAGGCACAAATACTCTTTTGGCATGGAGAAATCATGTGAATTTAGAATTCACATGGAGAATGGGCGTGGGTCAAAAGTCAATGCACAAGGAGAATTCAAACAAGCTTTGAATTGGTCCAAATTTGTTTCAACCAAATCAATTTCTATTGACCAATTAGACTAGGTCAAACCCAACCAAATTAGGCTTAACCCAACTTAGTTAATTTCTAATGAAATTAGAAATTAATCGCGTCCAATCTCTGATCAAATCAGGATCCATCTCCCTAAGCGATTAGATCATCACATGATCTGATCCAATCAACTAAATTGAATCAAATTCAATTTGACTTGATCAATTTCTCATCACTCAATCAAATTAAGCTAATCAGCAATCTAATTGCTCATTAATCCTTTAATAAATATCAGAGTCCCAATACAATAGGACTCCCGATCAGCAATCAGATCAGGTAGAAACTTCTATTGTGTGTGACCTCGTAGGTTCAAATCCTAAGCCAGTAGCATAGGAACTAATTTTCTATACCAATCGATGTGACCATCTAGCAATTGTATCCGACGTCTGAATAGGTCAAAAAGTTGCAATGCAATAACGATGAACCTATGGCATATGGTTACCATATAATTCATCCTCTTGACCACGATACTCATAGGATGATCTAGGATTAACTATCAATCTTAAAAATTCATTCACATTGCATTTCAAAATTCAGCATCCATCATATGGACTATCCCAATCGAGAATTTGCTAAATTAAAATATAGCGATACACTTACTCCAACACTTGGAGAGGTCAATCCCATCTTGACTCATGCACCGATAAGCCAAGTACTTGACTGCACCCAGTAGCCTTTCATCACTGAATTAGAAATTCAGATAGTTCGGTATCTAAGTATAGTGAGTTGCTTGTAAGTCACCATGGTGATCTCAGATATAAGGGATACATATACCTATACCCTTTGCAAGCAATCTCGGTAGAAGAGAGCTCTACAGTTGGATCACGATCAGTAAAATATACCCCTACATATCACCTGCATGTCATAACAGCATCACCATGCTTCTTGGTTAAAAGAATAACCAACACTTATGGCACACAATGACCTACTCTTAATTAACGTTGTCATCCTAGGTAATAATGAATTATTTGGTCGTGATCAGTTTAAGGACTAAATGACAAATCCTCCTTTGTCTAATCTAAATAGTCCTATGAACTTCATCACAAAGAGTTCATTACAGGAAGATGCACCAAGTGATGAAATTGCTAGAATAATAATTTTATTCAATTAAAATTTAAGTATAAATTATATTTAGCTCAATCATGTACAACCTAGATGATTGGCTTTAGGATACATTTTTCAATACCCACTCCTTCTTTCCTGTATTGGGACATCTCTTATCCTGACAGTGATAGAAAATGACAGGTGGCGATAGAAACTAGTAGGTGTTGTCTTATTTCTATCTAATGAATTAAGACAACTCTTTTCTAATCTAGATAAGCTCCAGTCAGACAAGGACAAACCTATATAAAGTTTCTTAGTGAGCCAAAATCAATTTAGCTCAGTCAAGATGAACCAAAAAGACTACAGAAGAAGAAAGTTAGGCTCAATCATGTGCTAGCATAAATTTCATGAACCAAATTAGATCTAATCCAAATCAATCGAATTAAGTTAGCTCGATTGATCACATCTAGACCCAAACCCTTATTTATGTAATCCAATTAGGTTCAGTTTCATATGGTAATGAGATATGTTGCAATCTCTATCATTGATGTTGGGAGTAAAATAACCCCCATCGAAGTTCTTGGCCAAAGTCCTTGACCAATGATCTCATTTCTATTGGGATTTATCGATTTCTTCAACAAAGAGTTCATACTGCAGAACCTCCCCAAAGTACATAGAAGTCTGACGATACAATCTTAAATGTTAAAGAAGAACTACTATTAAACTAACCTTATCTTTCAAAATTCCTCCAATCATGCTCCTTCCAGACAAAATCCTCCTGTCACGCTCCTTCCAAATGAACTCTCTCAATCATGCTCCTTTCAGATGAACTCCCTCAGTCACGCTCCTTCTAGATGAACTTTCTTAGTCATGCTCCTTTCAGACGAAGTTCTCCAGTCGCTCTCCTTCCAGACGAACTCCCTCAGTCACACTCCTTCTAGACGAACTCCTCCAGTCATACTCCTTCTAGATGAACTCCTCCAATCACGCTCTTTTTAGATGAACTCCCTCAGTCATGCTCCTTCTAGATGAACTCCCTTAATCGCGCTCCTTTAAGATAAACTCTTCTAATGGTGCTCCTTTCAGACGAACTCCTCTAGTAGCGCTCTAGTCACAAACCTATCCTGGCCTTATGACCTCAGAAGTGGCACTCTCAAGTGTTGAAAACATGAGAAGACATGTCATGGAAAGATGAGAGCAAGCCAAAAGAGAAATCAGCTCTCCTAGTAAAGTTCAGAAACTAGGTTGGCTCACCTTAAGATTGAGCCGAGTAAGTTGGAAACTGGGTCGGCTCAGTCCAGGACTGGATCAGCTAGTCTTAGAGAAAATTTCAAATAGGAAGCAACATTTTTGGACTATTGGCACGATACATAATCGGGTCGGCTCAGTCTGAGACTAAGCCAACCCAGTCATAGGTTAGCCGACTCAGTCTGAAACTAGGCCGGCTCGGCTCAGTTTTTGCAGATTATTATTTTATGTACGTGGGTTATTTAGATTTGGAGAGTTTTTCTATAAGCTTGAACTTGATCTTTTGTAAAGTATATATACTGAAAATAGGTCAAGATTGTAATGAGACTGAGATACTTAATAAAAGCTCTTTTCTTCCAAAAATCTCTTCTTCTCTTTCTCTATTTCTTGAATTGTCTGATCATGCTTTCGCATTAATGTCTGAGAGGTTCCTTCTTATTGCTTGGCTAATCACCAGCGGCCACACTGATCCATGTGGAAAGAGCGCGTATTTTCAACAATTGGTATCAGAGCAGTGTTGCATGGAAGGAAAGAAGATACCCAGGGTTTACTATATTTAGAATTTGTTGCATCAGGTTTTATCCTAAAGCTTCTAGTTTGCTTCATGGTTGTCTCTAAATTAAGGTGGAGATTGTTTACACGGAGGAATGATGATACAGAAGTTTGGAAAGAGGATCTAGGGCTAGTTAGATCTTCTTTGAAGGATAGTTTTTCTAGTATTTGTGATCATGAAGGGTGTTAGGGATCTGTTCTTGACTTGTTTGAAGTCATGGGATCAAGTGGATTCAAGATGAATTTTGAGAAATTTGATGGCAAGGAAAACTTTATCCTATGGCAGCAAAGAGTAAAGGACTTGTTGGTTCAGTAGAGGATCTACAAGATCTTGACAAAAGAAAGGCTGAAAAAGATCAGGACTGAGGATAGGAAAGAGTTGGAGGAAATTACTTTTAGCACCATCCAGATGTGCTTGGTCGATCAGGTTTTGCCTGAGGTTTACATAGAAACTATGACAAAGGGGCTCTGGGAGAGACTGGAGAACACATACATGAAGAAGAACATAATAAATAAGCTGTGATTAAAGAAACAACTCTACAGTTTGAGGATGCCTGAAGGTAGAGATCTTGTTGCACATATCCAAAGGTTCAATCAGATGTGTTCTAAGATGATAAGTTTGGATGTGAAGATCAACGAGGAGGATCAGGCATTACTGCTATTATGTTCTCTCCCAGGTTCATATGATGGTCTCATAACAACTTTAGTTTATGAGAAGGAGATCCTAAACTATGAAGAGGTTGTTGGTGTGCTCAGATCAAATGAGCAAAGAAAAAAGATCTACAAGGAAGACCCTAAGTCTGAGATCTTGACTATGAATGAAAGATAGGGAAGATCAAAGGTGAAGACAAGAGGGAAATCCAAGGATAGGTCAAAGTCTCATGATCAGAGAAAGATGATATTGAAATATTATAAATGTCATCAGCTTGGATACCTGAGGAGAGATTGTCCTCTTTTGAAATCAGAAAAAGGGAAGGCCAGCAAGGAAGATGATATAGCTTCTATGAGCAGTGGAGAAGACCTGCTAGCTGTATCAGAAGGATCCATAGAGTGCGATACTTTGTGGATATTAGATTTAGCATGCTCGCAGCACCATACTTCTCATCGAAACTGGTTTGCTACCTACCAGAAGGTCGATGGTGGAAGTGTTAGCCTTGGAGATGATCATCCATGCAAAGTAGCTGGAATTGGCTCTATCAGGATGAGGATGTACGATGGGATCATTTGTACATTATCAAATGTCAGACATGTACCGAAGTTGAAAAAGAATTTAATTTTTTTGGACTACTTAAAGGAGCAGGGTTATGATTTTAGTAGCCAAGTTGGGAGTGGATGTCTGAAAATTTTTAAGAGAGCTTTGGTGGTAATGAAAGGTAGAAGACTGAGCAACAATTTTTATAGAATAGAAGGCTCAGTGGTAAATGATAGTGCAGAGGTGCTAGCAGTGACACAGGAGGAGCAGATTTTATATCAGCTATGATACTATTTGATGGGTCATATGAGTGACCGTGGGCTCACTGAACTAAGCAAAAGAGGTATGATTCCAGCCCTAAAGAAGAAGAGCACAGATCTTTATGAGCCATGCATCTTTGGCAAACAACATAGGATGAAGTTTGCCAGAAGTACCAAGCACAGCAAGGGAGTGCTAGATTTAGTGCACTTAGATGTGTGGGACCAGCTCTTGTATCAGCTAGAGGTGGGGCAAAATACTTTATTACTTTCATTGATGATTTCTCAAGAAAGGTGTGGGTTTATCTGATCAAAGAAAAATCAAAGATGTTTGCCCAGTTCAGAGCTTGGAGAGCTGAAGTAGAGAAGGAGTCAGGAAGATAGATGAAGTATTTGAGGTCGAACAATAGAGGAGAGTATACTAGCCTGGAGTTCAGGAGGTACTGTGGGGAAAATAACATCAAATGCCATTACACGGTGAAGATGACTCCCCAGCAGAATGGTGTTACGAGAGAATGAACCGGACATTGATCGAGAAGGCATGGAGTTTGAGGATGCAAACATCACTCCTAAAGTCCTTTTGGGGTGATGCTCTAATTTTTTCTTATTTTCTAGTGAATAGGTCCCCTCATCATAAGCTGAATGGAGGCATTTTTGAGGAGGTCTCAAGTAGAAAAAAGGTGGAGCTTGGCCACCTAAAAGTCTTCAGTTGCATAGCCTATGTACATATGGAGGCAACCGAAAAGAGCAAATTGGATTTGAAATCTCAAAAGATGACATTCATAGGATATCCACAAGGAGTCAAGGGGTACCTGCTGTAGGACTCTCAGGCACAGAAGTCAGTGATCAGGAGGGACATTATCTTTGATGAGAAGAGCATCTTGAGGAGGTCTGGGATAGATGGAACTGGAAAAACAAAGGTGAACAAGAGTGGCTAGTCAGAGAATGATGGCATGCAGGTTACATCCACTTAAAGGAGTGCTCTTGTTGAGGTGGAGCTAGGCAGAAAAGTATTATCTTAGATTGAAAATCAGCATGGAGGGCTGGTAGTTCAGATAGATGTGCACGAGTAGCCACAGATATCAGGCAGAGATGTGCTAATGGGAGTGGTTTTGCACAAGCCCCAGCATACTATTAGGAGGTCAGTCAGATATGGCATTGATGAGGTTATCTCCTATGCACTCATTACTACTAATGGGGATCCAAAGGATTATGTAGAGGCTATGGAGAGTGAGGATCATGATTCATGGATACAGGCCATGATGGAGAAGATGGAATCATTTGAGAAGAATTAGACATGGTAGCTGGTAGATCTTCCAGAGGGTGCTCAACCTATTGGCTCAAAGTGGGTGTTCACGAAGAAAGAAGCACCTTCAGAATAAGGTGGAGTCATATTCAAAGCAAGGTTGGTAGCAAAGGGATACTCATAAAGAGAAGGGATCGACTCCATAAAAATTTTCTCTCCTATGGTGCGTCATACATCTATTCGAGTTTTGCTGTCATTAATGGCACAGAATAACATGGAATTGAAATAGATGGACATGAAGACAACCTTCCTTCATGGGACTTTGGAGGAAAGAATCTACATGAAGTAGCCAGATGGTTTCATGGAGATGGGATAGGAAGAAATGATGTGTCTACTCAGAAAGTCTTTATATGGCTTGAAATAATCCCCTCGTCAGTGGTATCGAAGGTTTGATAGCTTTGTCTTGAGCCTAGGTTTCAGTGGATATGAACATGATTATTATGTCTACGTCAAGGATGTAGATGAGGAGGATGCTTTGTACCTATTATTGTATATAGATGATATGCTCATAGCCAGTAGAAGTATGGATGCTGTGAAAAGGTTGAAAAGGATATTATCATCTGAGTTTGAGATGAAGAATTTGGGTCCAGCTGAGAAAATCCTTGGAATGGAGACTTGCAGAGATATGTGCAAAGGAGTGCTCCATTTGTCATAAGAAAAGTATGTCCAGAAGGTTCTGAAGAGGTTTGGGATGGAGAAGGCCAAACCTGTAGAGACGCCATTACCGAGCCATATGTCTCTCTCCAAATTACAGAGCCCCCAGTCAGAAGAGGAAAGAGAGTACATAGAATGAGTTCCTTATGCAAATGCTATAGGTAGTGTGATGTACACTATGGTCTGCTGTAGACCAGATATAGCACATATAGTAAGCACGGTTAGTAGATACATGGCTAACCTTGGGAAGGATCACTGGAAAGCATTGAAATGGATATTGAGATATCTGCATGAAACAAGGGATTATGGTTTGGTGGACAGCCGAGAGGATTTGGAGAACAATTTGTGAAGATGTGTGAAGGTTCAAGTCCTCTGGAAGGATTTGTTGATGCAAATTATGCTGGTGATCTTGATACAAGGAGGTCTATTGCTGGATACCTCTTTTGCGTATGTGGTGGACTGATGTCTTGGAGATCAACCCTTCAGTCAACCACAGTCTTATCTACCACAAAGGCTGAGTACATTGAGATAATGGAGGCTGCAAAGGAAGCCCTTTGGCTTAGGAGGCTGATTGATGAGTTAGGAGTGGAACAGAGCAAGGTTACACTGTTCAGTGATAGTTAGAGTGCTCTATTGTTGGCACAGAACTCAGTCTATCATGCACGCACAAAGCATATAGACGTGAGGTACCATAGGATCAGAGTGCTAGTAGAGGAAGGTGAAGTGGAACTGATGAAGGTCCATACCAAAGAAAATAAGTCTGATGCACTCATGAAGGTACTCCCTAGTGACAGCTTTCAGAGATGTATGGTACGGATGGGTCTGTTGAGAAAAGATGAGTTCACAAGAACTTGAAAGCACCAAAAAGAAGAATGTGAGCTTAGAAGTGGCACTCCCAAGTCTTAAAAACATGAGAAGATAGGTCATGGGAAGACAGGAGCGAGTCAGAAGAGAAATCAGCTCTCCTAGCAAAGTTCAGAAACTGGGCTGGCTCACCCTGAGACTGAGCCGGCTAAGTTGGAAACTAGGCTGGCTCAGTCCAGGACTAGGTTGGCTAGGTCTCAAAGAAAATTTCAGATAGAAAGTAGCATTTTTGGGCTGTTGGCATAGTACATAACTAGGTCGGGCTTAGTCTGAAACTAGGCCGACTCAATTTTTGTGGGTTATTATTTTGTGTACATGGGTTGTTTGGTTTGGAGAGTTTTTCTATGAGCTTAGGCTTGACCCTTTGTAAAGTATATATAATGAGAATAGGTCAAGATTGTAATGAGGCTGAGATATACTTAATAAAAGCTCTTTTCTCCTAGAAATCTCTTCTTCTCTTATTCTCTATTCCTTGAATTATTTGATCATACTTCCGCATTAATCTTTGGGAGGTTCTTTCTTGTTGCATGGCTAATCACCAGCGGCCACGCCGATCCATATGGGAAGAGCGAGTATTCCTGATAGGCCCCACTTGCCGATGGGAACAATCCAAGGAAACCTCATCAAGACATTAACACACAGCAATTGCTGCACAAGGGGGGAGCACAGAAGCCTCAGATCTTGACTTAGGGGGCACCTACTTATGCATAACTTAGGAAACTTTCGAACTTCTTGAAGTAATTAGACGTTGCCCCTAACAGCCCTTGGTTGATCCTAAGTTCGCTACGGACACCAAAGTCCCCAATCTACATCCAAACTTCAACAAGGAGATCTACACCAAAGTCCCCAATCTACATCCAAACTTCAACAAGGAGATCTACACCGCCTACAAGTCATGATAAATGATAACTCACCTTCGTAACAAACTCCACATGGTCTGAGCGGTCCACTACCAGATAATTACAGCTGTCACCATCAGTTTGTTACATGCTCTATCTATAAAAGAGACCCTCTAGATACATTTTCTCTAGACTCTCTTCTTCTTTTTGTTACTCTGCCTATTTATATCCTGAATATTTCATTCCAGTTAGCCGAAAAATTAACTTAAATGTCGGAGGATCCTATCGAAGCCTCCCATCTCTGGTCTGGACTTTGTTTTATAGGCCCTATCAGTGGCCACACCTCCTGCACTCCAGCTACCTCCAACATCCTCACAAATTTTCGCACGAACAGGATTGGCACTAGAGAAAGGGCCACTAGGCCCTTATTCTAAAAGAAGTGTTCAGTCGATCTTGTTTACATTCTCCTCTTGATTCTTCAAAATTCCTCTCCGTTTGATCTCTTTTGCTCCAGAAATGCCCCTAAGAAAGAAAACTATCCGACGGTCTATCACTTCTGCCACTAGATTCGAGCCGAATCTACCCATTTTTACTCTATCACCAGCACGTCAACCCCCTCCACCGACGGCCATGGTAGATCTAGAATAGTTCAACTTGCTGTTGTAGTAGGTTCGGGGCCTCATCAAAATGGTGTAGGCCATATAATGGCCTCCAGTGGCAACCCAGCCATAAAACCCCTAGCCAAAATCTTAAGAATTGGAGCTAAGAAGAGCAACCTCAGTTAGCAGACCCATCACCTCTGGGAAGGGGATGCAGAGAGCAGGAAGCTCCTATTCCGATCATGATTCTTTTTCAGAGGAGACTTTTCTCATCTACAGTCGGTGGCCCTCTATGATCCATGGTTGAGATGATGCTCTCGATCAAAAGCTTTAGTGAAGGGAAATCCTGATTTTCCAAACCAGGTTCATTCAGATCTGATCTGATCAAGAGATATATTTCAAAATTTTTTTTCTTTGATCTAGATCAGATCTAAAATGTTTCAAATCTGATTATTATTATTTTAGAAATTAAAAAAATCTAGATAAATTAAATCAAATTTAATTTACCTGGGTAATCCTATTACCCGTTGATGATCCTATATGCAGCGGAAGGTTCTGGATCTAGCCACGCAAGTGCCTGGCCTCTATCGATATCCACTTGGGTTGGATTTGGAGATCCTCTTCTTCTTTATCATGTCTTCAGAAATTAGATCTGAATCTGATCTGGAGGATCTTCAACACTCTTTTTGAAGATCAGCAGTCGTCCTTTGTAGCAGTGCAGCCTTCTAGCTTTCAGTCGCCTTTCTTTGATCTGGATCGCACCAACCAAAAATCCAAAACTCCTTTTGGATGTGGAGAGGAAGGGGAGAAGGTGGTTTGGCATGGAGGAAGAGGGGAGAGGCAGCCTTGGGCATGGGGAATTGTGATTCAATCATCTATACTTTGAGTTGGGCGCAGGGTCTTATTTATAGACTAACTGTGATCCAACTCCTCTTCTTCCCAACCAATCACAACCCTTTGTGAAATCAGATCTAAATCTGATTGGTGGGAATAGAGTTCCCTAGATTCCTCCTTAGAGGGTGCCTAAGATCAGTCAAAGTTGATTCTTAAAAGAACTCTAATTGAAATCCAAAAAGGAGATGGAGTCCCTGTCCAATAGGGACTCCTAGGCGCCTCCAACTTGGGCACACGCCAAGGGTGGCGTGCGCCCCTTGGCGTGTGCCCTCTTCTTTGCCAGGTTCTAGCAGAGGGATAGGCCCCCACCAACTCTCCAATAGGTGCGTGACATGTGGTCAAAAGTCAAAGTATCAATGGTCAACATTTGACCAGTCAAAGGTAGACTTTTGACCAAAGTCAAAGAACAAGAAATGGCAGGTGACCAAAAATGACAGATAATATCTTACAAAATAAGACAACCTTTTTTGACTTGGACAACCTTCAGTCAGACCATATGAAGGCCTCTGATTGAGCACAAACTCCTTTGGCTCAGACAGGACAACTTATTTATGATAGCAAAAGAAGAACGTTAGGTTCAATCGAGTGCTAGCACGATTTTCTTGAACCTAATTGAATTTCATTCAGATCAATTGAACTGGATCAGTTCAATTGATGATCACCAGATTCAAACCCTTGTTTGTGTGACCCAGTTAGGTTCAGTTCTATATGGTAATGGGATATGTCATGATCTCTATCATCGACATCATCGAAACTCCTTTCGATGGATCAGAACTCTTCTGATTCGAACAGCTAGAATGATCGATCATCTAAATCATTCTAATTGCTCCAAAAATCCACCAGTGACACCTAGTAGTATATGGTGGCAACCCATTAGAGCTGAATGCGAACCTCTTGGTGCAGCTACCTATGTAATTAAGTCCTTCTATCTTGAGCCCCGATCAGATTAGGGTTAAGGTAAACTCGTCAAACCCTAGTTTCTATCATATGATGTAATCATTCGATTTGAGTCCGATGTGAAATTCTAAATAGAAACTCTTTCTATTATTTCACTCTACCATGGCCATGGACTTCTGAACTTGATTCTCATGATTATCATAGGGCTGCTCCTCTACCACCGAGGTAGATAGATTCCATCTTGATGCAATCCAGTTCCTACAATGAACATGCTCATAGCCAACATACACCTCAGGATTCCATTATGGCTAGGAGACCGAGTAATGGTGTAGTCAAACTATAACACCCTCAAGGTGAACTACCGATGCACCTCAGGTCAAAGAACCAGACACACTACTGCAGCATCGAGTCAGTCATTGACGAGAAGGTAGACTCCCTAATGACTACTCGAGGTGGTCACGCTCAGTGCCCTCGTTCTCTAACGAGTACCTATACTCTCACTCCAGTGTCTCCACACCGTAGACTCAAGACTCATCTACTAAAGAGAAGCGATTGTACACCAACCTTTCGGATCAATCACCATCCTCGTGATGATCCTATGGTCGAGAGCATTTTATGAGTTAACAATGATTATTCATGTCTTAAATTTTCAACTCTTGAAAATATGAATTATCATTACCATTAACTCAAAGGATGTATCACAGACACTAAATACACATATGTGATAGAAAATAATCCATTTTATTTGTTATAGTCAAAATTATAATTTTGCCCTTAGAAGTGTATTACAAGTGTCAGCCAATTCTGGCTTCTAAGGCATATATATCTAACAATTCTCCACTTGTCCTAAAGCCAATTGGCTACAAGTCTAAGTCCCATCTTCTTAAGGTGGGCTTCGAACTTCTGCTGGCCCAACGGCTTTGTAAGTGGGTCTGCCACATTGTCTGTGGAGTTGACTCTCTTGACCTCGACATAACCCTTTTCGAGGTAATCACGGATGAGGTGGTATCACCGCTCAATATGCTTGGATTTCTGGTGAGACCTCGACTCCTTAGCAAGCGCTATGGCACCATTGTTGTTGCAGTATAGAGGAATGGCATCTTATGGCATTACTCCGATTTCTGCAGCAAACTTCTTGTACTAGAATGCTTCCTTCGTAGCTTCTGATGCAGTGATATATTCTGCTTCCATGGTGGAATCTGCTATCACCATTTGCTTGAAACTCTTCCAGCTGACAACACCACCATTGCACACAAATAGACTCCCAGATGTCGACTTTCGATCATCTATATTGGACATGAAATCCGAGTCTGTGTATCCCTGGACTTGGAGTTCTCCATTACCAAAGACCAACATCATATCCTTAGTTCTTCTTAAGTACTTAAGGATACATTTCACAGAATTCCAGTGTTCTTCACCTGGATTTGACTGATATCTGCGTGTACATAGCATGCATACATGAGGCTCCCTATTGCAGAAGCATGGGTTCTATTTCCTCAGGTGTGCTGGGGCACATCTTCTTGGAAAGATGAATACCATGTCTGAAGGGTATTAATCCCCTCTTAGAGTTTTCCATACTAAACCATCTTTAGTACTTTCTCTATGTACATCTTCTGTGAAAGTCCTAGCATCCTATTCGGTCTATCCCTATAGACCTTAATTCCTAGAATAAAGGATGCTTCGCCTAGGTCTTTCATGGAGAATTCCTTGGACAACCATAATTTGACTGTTGTCATCATGGGAATATCATTTCCAATAAGGAGGATGTCATCCACGTACAATACGAGGAAGACAACAGTGCTCCCACTGACCTTTTTGAAAACACATGGTTCCTCTTCATTTTTGATGAAACCAAATGTTTTGATCACATCATTGAAATGAGTGTTCCAGCTCCGAGATGCTTGCTTAAGTCCATATATGGACCTTTGCAGCTTGCAAATCTTGTGATCAGTATCACTGGATGTGAAACCTAGCGGCTGTTCCATATAGATATCTTCCTCAAGATATCCATTTCAAGAATGCCATTTTCACGTCCATTTGCCATATTTCATAATCGAAATAGGCTGCAACGGCAAGCAATGTGTGGATGGATTTTAGCATAGCCACTGGGGAAAAGGTATCCTGATAGTCAATGCCTTCACGTTGACTATAACCTTTTGCCACTAGTCTAGCCTTGAATGTCTCCACATTCCATCTGCACCAATCTTTCTCTTGAAGATCCATTTACACCCAATAGGTACTATACCTTCTGGTGGATCTACCAAGGTCCAGACTTGGTTTGAGTGCATCGAGTCAATTTCTGACTGCATTGCCTCTAGCCATTTCTCGAAGTCGATATCTGATATCGCCTCGTTGTAGGTTTTGGGATCATCACCATGAGCACCATTACCTATGAGGAACATTTCCTCTACGTCCTCTGAAATAATACCTAAGTATCTCTCAGGGGATGGAAAACTCTTTCCGATCTATGAGGTGGAGGAGGTAGTGTTCTTATTGGCTCAACCTGATTTGATTCCAATTGGTCCTTAGCTCGTTGTACTTTTGAGACTTTCTCATCAAGCTTGATCTGTCTTCCTAATGCCACTATCTTGAATAAACTATTTTTCAAGAAAGATGGCATGTCGACTCACAATCACATTATGGTCTTCTGGAATATAGAAATAGTATCCTAATGACTCTTTAGGATATCCTATGAATCGAGCTCTGAAGGACCTAAACTCTAACTTGTCCGCTTGTTGTCTTTTGACATGAGCCGGACAACCCCAAATTCTGAGATGACTCAGACTTGGTTTCTTACCATGCCATATCTCATACGGTGTGGTAGGAATGGTTTTAGAGGGAACCCTATTCAGTAGATAAATTGAAGTTAACAATGAGTGTCCCCAAAGAAAATCAGGGAGGTCTGTGAAGCTCATCATGGATCGAACCATATCCAATAGAGTCCGATTTTTTCATTCTGAAACCCCATTGAGTTGAGGTGTTCCTGGTGGAGTCCATTGAGAGACTATGCCATTTTTCTTTAGATAGTCTAGGAATTCTCGGCTAAGGTATTCACCTCCTCGATCTGATCGAAGAACCTTAATGGGTTTTCCAGTTTGTTTTTCTACTTCATGTCTGAATTCTTTGAACTTTTCAAAAGCTTCAGACTTATGTCTCATAAGATACACATACCCATACCTAGATAGATCATCGGTAAAGGTAATGAAGTAGACAAAATTGCCTCTAGCCGGCACATCAAATGGGCCGCACACATCAGTATGTACTAGGGCAAGGAGATCTGTGGCCCTCTCCCCATGTCCAACAAAAGGGAGTTTAGTCATTTTGCCTTGAAGACAAGATTCACAAGTTGGATATGACTCGGAAGTCAATGGACTCAATAGCCCATTTTTCTCCAATTTGTTGATCCTATCTTCTGCTATATGACCTAATCTCAGGTGCCATAGATATCTATCATTTGGACTATCCCTAGGTCATTTGGCATTCACATTTTGCTCGATAGTTAGAATAGGTACATCAATATGTAGCTGATAAAGACCATTAATAAGGAAACCATTTGCAATTTTATTTCTTTCATAAAGAATGTTACAATGGTCCTTAAAGAAGGTAATCACATAGCCTTCTTGTGCTAAGCATGAAATAGAAATCAAATTTCTGCTAGCTGCAGGCACATAATAACAGTCTTTCAAAACTAAGTCTAAACCAGATGGTAATCGAAGAGGGTATGTTCCCATGGCTACTGCAGCAACTCTTGCTCCATTATCGATGCATAGGATCATGTCTCCATCCCTCAACCTCCTGCTATCCTCAAGACCCTGCATGGAAGTGCACAGATGAGCACTAGAACCAGAGTCAAGCACCCAACTGGATGCAGAAGAAATCGTAAGGTTAGACTCAATAACGAGCATACCTCCGAAAGGACCTTCCTTCTTGTTCTTCAGGGTGGCCAGGTAAGTAGGGCAGTTCCGCTTCCAATGGCCATCGCTGTTGCAATGGAAACACTTTCCTTTGACATCGGCCTTTTTCTTTGGCTCTGCCTTCTTCTTCTTTGCTCCTTCCACCTTTTGCTTTTTTGCAGACTTCTTTTTCTTTCCATAAGACTTTCTTTTGGAAGAAGTCCATTCCATAGCAAGAACTGAGCCTTTAGAACCTTTCATAGAAAGCTCAGCGGTGACCAGCATATTCATTAATTCGGCCAAGAAATTTTGAAGTTTATGCATGTGGTAATTCATGATGAATTGCCCATATGCATCAGTCAAGGATTGCAGAATAATATCATTCTGCAGATCCAAGTCTAACTTCACACCGAGCTTCTCAAGCTCTTCCAATGTCCTTGATCATCATCAGACAGTGATCTTGGACTGACTGCCCATCACGCATCTTAGCCTTAAAAAGTCATTTCGTGACTTGATATTTGGCTGCGCGACTCTGTTCACCAAACATCTCCTGCAGGTGAGCCAACATTTGGCGAGCAGTCCCGATATCTTCATGTTGGTGCTGGAGCTCATCAGACATCGAGCCCAACATGTAATATCTGGCCTTATTATCTTCGTCTATCCATTTTTTCAGAGATGCTCTCTGTTCAATGGATGGACGGGCTGGTAAGGTGGGAGGGTCCTGGTCCAAGTACATGGGTTAACTTCTCGGAACCCAAAACTATTTTGTAGTTCCTGAGCCAATCTTTATAATTGGGTCCGGTCAGTCTATATGTATCCAGGATACGTGCTAATGGGTTGGACGCAGACATTTTCCTATAGAGAGTCAAAGATTCTAGTTAGATACTGTAATTATGACTTGACCAATTTATTTAGGGAATTTTATTTTTAAATAAATTAGCTTCCACTATTTTCTCGGATCCCTACACTCCCTCTGTAGAGATGCAAAAATCTCCATGATTAATGATTTCTAGTGGGTGGTGCGGTCTCACCAACTGACTCATCACCTCACCTAACAGTTATTGGTGATGGGTTAGCCAATGAGTGAACAACTCTTGTTCAATGATTCTCTAATCATGGTGCACCCAAACTTGGTCTCTAATTCATGAATCTCACCGTATCCGGAATATTGATCCACTCCTTAGTTAAGTCAGACCCACCATTTGCATAGACTGGATTCCTAATTGAGTCTCTCACCGTATCCAGAATATTGAGCCCAACTCATCCTCCAGCCCATAGCATCCAATGCCTAATAGACATGGTTGCATCTTCCCGGTGCAACTGAGCCACTGTATCCAGTCGAGAACAATCAACCCCGGGAAGGGCCCGCACATCTACAATGGTGGAAGACCTCAGACTTAATCTTTTCTTAGGGAGAATTGATTCAGGTCTCATTAAACTAGACTTGTCATAGTCATAACAATTATGACTAACCTAGTGGCATGGGTTAGCTCGGATTATTGACCACCTCAGATCAGAACTGTGTCAACAGATATGGCCAGGTAAGTGAGATCGGTGGAAGGAATATGCCATTAACTCGTACAAGAATGCATTCAGGTCGAGTAGCTTCCAATTAAAAACCAGTCGGTCGTATGTGCCAAACTTACCTTAGACACCAAATTGTTGAGCCAGAACCAATTGGGTTAGCCTACAATCCAGACTCTAACCTCTGAGCCTAATTAGGTCTTGCTTGATCGTGACTCGATCTTGACCCAGACTTAATCCTATTAGGCTGGTCAATTTAAGCATTGTTGATCCCATCTAACCAACTCTTGATTCGGTTTGATCAACCGCTTAGACCTAATTGAGCTACCCAAGCCCGAACCCAGTATTATGAATATGTCTTAGATCTAAAATTCTCAATTTTAGACCTAATTAATATTCCATAATCTTAATTTTTAATTAAGTAGGGTTCATAAATAAAATATGCACAATAAATCCTAGGGTTTCAGGATCTAGGGTTTTGCAGAAAGTAAGTTTTGGGTTTCTGATTAAGGATGAACATGCAGCACCCCTACACATCATAAGAACACCCCATCGAATGGAAAGAGAGGGCCTTTAAACCCTTCTTCGTTCTTATGATCGGACGGCCAAGAGGAACGCCTTAATCAGGAACATGCAATACTACAAAATAGTTTTAGATCTATATCATATATCTCATATACAAATTAGATCTAATCATGGCATATTTTGCATACATCTCATGTATCGAATCATGCATGTTTTTCAGATCTAAATTATCTCATAATAATCTAAAAAATTAGATTTAAATTGATCTAATCAAAATAAATTCTAATCTAGATAATTATGTAGAACTATTCTACAACTAGTCTAGACATGCATCAATCATATCTCATATGATATTTAAAATTATAATTTTATTTGCTATTTTTTAGATGTCATTATAATCATTATAATATCAAAAAATAGTAAATAAATAGATCTAAAATATGATTTAATCAGATTAAATCAAAAACATGCAAGACTATTCTATAGAACTATTCTATTTTAGAACTAGTCATGCATATTTCCTAATCTTAGATCCAAATCATTTAATTTTAATTTTTTTTTTTCTAATTTTAGACCTGATCACATCTCATGTGACATCTAAAATTATTTATTTTCTAATTAAAATAAATTTAAAATTAGATCTAAATACTTTTAGAACCTTGGCTCTGATACCAGTTGAAGAAAAATCCTGATTTCCTGGATCAGGTTCGTTCAGATCTGATCAGATCAAGAGATATATTTTAAAAAAAAATTTCTTTGATCTAGATCAAATTTAAGATATTTTAGATCTAATTATTATTATTTCAAAAATTAAATAAAATCTAAATAAATTAAATTAAATTTAATTTACCTTGATATGGGTAATCCTATTACCCGTTGATGATCCTATATGTAGCGGAAGGTTCTGGATCTAGCCACGCAAGCGCCTAGCCTCTACCGATATCTACTCAGGCTGGATCTAGAGATCCTCTTCTTCTCTATCATGTCTCCAGAAATTAGATCTGGATCTGATCTGGAGGATCTTCAAAACTCCTTTTGAAGATCAGTAGTCGTCCTTTGCAGTAGTGCAGCCTTCTAGCTTTCAGTCGCCTTTCTTTGATCTGGATTGCACCAACCAAAAATCCAAAACTCCTTTTGGACGTGGAGAGGAAGGGGAGAAGGTGGTTTGGCATGGAGGAAGAGGGGAGAGGCAGCCTTGGGCATGGGGAATTGTGATTCAATCATCTATACTTTGAGTTGGGCGCAGGATCTTATTTATAGACTAACTGTGATCCAACTCCTCTTCTTCCCAACCAATCACAATCCTTTGTAAAATTAGATCTTAATCTGATTGGTGGGAAAAGAGTTCCCTGGATTTCTCCTTAGAGGGTGCCTATGATCAGTCAAAGTTGATTCTTATGAGAACTTTAATTGGAATCTAAAAAGGAGATGGAGTCCCTATCCAATAGGGACTCCTAGGCGCCTCCAACTTGGGCACATGCCAAGGGTGGCGTGCGCCCTCTTCCTTGCCAGGTTCTAGCAGGAGGACAGGCCCCCACCAGCTCTCCAATAGGTGTGTGACATGTGGTCAAAAGTCAAAGTGTCAATGGTCAACATTTGACCAGTCAAAGGTAGACTTTTGACCAAAGTCAAAGAACAAGAAATGGCAGGTGACCAAAAATGGCAGGTAATGTCTTACACAATAAGACAACCTTTTTTGACTTGGACAACCTCCAGTCAGACCATATGAAGGCCTCTGATTGAGCACAAACTTCTTTAGCTCAGACAGGATAACTTATTTATGATAGCAAAAGAAGAACGTTAGGTTCAATCGAGTGCTAGCACGATTTTCTTGAACCTAATTGAATCTCATTCAGATCAATTGAACTGGATCAGTTCAATTGATGATCACCAGATTCAAACCCTTATTTGTGTGACCTAGTTAGGTTCAGTTCTGTATGATAATGGGATATGTCATGATCTCTATCATCGACATCATCGAAACTCATTTCGATGGATCAGAACTCTTCTGATTCGAATAGTTAGAATGATCGATCATCTAAATCATTCTAATTGCTCCCAAAATCCATCAGTGACACCTAGCAGTATATGGTGGCAACCCATCAGAGCTGAATGCGAACCTCTTGGTGCAGCTACCTATGTGATTAAGTCCTTCTATCTTGAGCCTCGATCAGATTAGGGTTAAGGTAAACTCGTCAAACCCTAGTTCTATCATATGATGTAATCATTCGATTCGAGTCCGATGTAAAATTCTAAATAGAAACTCTTTCTATTATTTCACTCTACCATGGCCATGGACTTCTGGACTTGATTCTCATGATTATCATAGGGCTGCTCCTCTACCACCGAGGTAGATAGATTCCATCTTGATGCAATCCAGTTCCTACAATGAATATGTCATAGCCAACATACACCTCAGGGTTCCATATGGCTAGGAGATCGAGTAATGGTGTAGTCAAACTATAACACCCTCAAGGTGAACTGTCGATGCACCTCAGGTCAAAGAATCAGACACACTACTGCAGCATCGAGTCAGTCATTGACGAGAAGGTAGACTCCCTAATGACTACTCGAGGTGGTCACGCTCAGTGCCCTCGTTCTCTAACAAGTACTTATACTCTCGCTCTGATGTCTACACATCGTAGACTTAAGACTAATCTACTAAAGAGAAGTGATTGTACACCAACCTTCCGGATCAATCACCATCCTCGTGATGATCCTATGGTCGGGAGCATTTTATGAGTTAACAATAATTATTCATGTCTTAAATTTTCAACTCTTGAAAATATGAATTATCATTACCATTAACTCAAAGGATGTATCACAGACACTAAATACATATATGTGATAGAAAATAACCCATTTTATTTATTATAGTCATAATTATAATTTTGCCCCTAGAAGTGTATTACAAGTGTCAGCCAATTCTGGCTTCTAGGGCACATATATCTAACATTTAGGACATGAATCGATGGATTGAGGAGCTCCGCCATGCCACTCCTATTCTCCATGATGAAATCTACGTCGATCCCCCCTTTTCTGCTAAGATCATGCAAAAGCCCATCCCACCAAACTTCAAGCTTTCTTAGTTTGAGAGTTACGATGGAACTTTTGATCCGATTGACCATCTTAAGGCTTTCCGAATAATGATGCTGCTTCATGGTGCACCAGATGCCATTTTATGCTGAGCTTTTCCATCCATCTTGAAGGGAGCAGCAAGAAACTAGTATTTGAGCCTAAAGTTGGGTACGATCTTCTTCTTCGATCAAATGAGCCATCAGTTTGTGGCTTATTTCATAAACAGCCGACATCCAAGATGAGATTTGGACTTTCTTATCAATATAAAGTAGAAAGAGGGAGACTCCATCTGAGCTTCCATCAGCCATTTTAATGCTACTGCAATGGAGGTCCGAAACTTGGATCAATCTGTAGCCATGGTCGCACTAAAAGGCAATCTTTAAAAGAATGATCTTTTATCCTCTCTGAAAAGAAAGTACCCTAGAAATTTTATTGATATATTGATCCAGACTGAAGATTATGCCCGAGCAAAAGAGGCCTTTAAACTGAAGGATGATGAGGCCGTGAGAGAGTGACAAGCGGATGAATCCAGCAAGCCCGTGCCTAAAATAAAGCCAAGTGAAGCTCGATCGCACTCCCAAACTCCTCTCAAGCATAGGCAAGCCCAAATCCTCCTCAAGCTCGTTGGCAAGGAAGTCCAGATCAGAGGATCTAATGGAACTCTTCTTCTAGAAGTTCAACAACTATGCTCCCTTGAATGCCTCAAAGACTCAAGTGTTGATGGAGATAAGAGAGCAGCAGGCGGAGCCAAAATGGGTGCAGACTCATCCAACCAAGCACAACCCCAACAAGTACTATCTTTACCATCTTGACCATGATCACGATATAGAAGAATGCATCTAGCTTCAGGATGAGATCGAGGCACTAATCAGAAGAGGTCGGCTAGATCAGTTCATCAGGCATCGATCGGAGGGGAGAGAAGATCATCCAATAGCCCTACCACAACCTGAACCATCTCGATGGGATGAGTCCCAAGGAGATCGATCCCCTCTTGGAGTCATCAATACTATCGCTGGAGAACATCAATGATGGGAGGGTAGTAGATCAGCAGAACTGGCAAAGAGGTAGTGGACTGAAGAACCCATCACTTTCACTGAAGAAGATGCTCAGGGAGTTCAGCTTTTGAACAATGACGCGATTGTAGTTACTTTAAATATTGCTGATTATGATGTACACTATATTTTAATTGATAATGAAAGCTCTACTGATGTTTTATTTTATGATAATTTTTTCAAAATATCCATATTTGATGATAGGATGGGCTCGATGAATTCTCCATTGGTAGGATTCATAAGTGAAGCAGTGCCGGTGGAAGGAATAATAATATTGTCTATGGTAGCTAGCCAATACCCAAAGCAATCTGTGGCATAAGTTGATTTTTTGGTAGTCAAAGCTCCTTCTACCTATAATGCAATCCTTGGCCGATCTGGTTTGAATGCACTCCGAGCTATAGTTTCTACTTACTATCTAAAAGTAAAATTTCCAACCAAGCATAGAATTGAAAAGGTCAGAGGAGATCAGGCGCTAGCTTAGCATTGCTACAGTATTGCCTTATAGGGGGGAAGGCAAGCAGACCTTTATCCGATGGATGGGCTTGATGCTCGTGATGATCTATCTAAAGAAAGAGAAGAACCCATTGATGACCTTGAGAAGATCTCTCTGAATGATGGGAATAAAGAACATACTATGAAGATCAGCTTGAACCTAAAAGGAGAAGTTAGAAAGCAACTGATCACATTCTTGCAAAGAAATGCTGATGTCTTTGTCTGGGCACCTGCAGACATGCCTGGGATTGATGTAGAAGCCATAGAATACCATCTGGGCGTGGATCCTAAGCGACGACCAGTGAAGTAGAGAAAACGCAGTTTTGCATCAGAGCAGCAGAAGGTTATAACAGATGATGTCAACAAGCTTCTTAAGGCAGGATTTATTCGAGAAGTTCTTTACCCGAACTGGATTGCAAATGTTGTCTTTGTTAAAAAGATAAATGGCAAGTGGAGGATGTGCATAGACTTCATAGATTTAAACACAGCCTGCCTAAAAGATAGCTATCCTTTGCCTAAGATCAACCAATTGGTGGATGCGACTTTGGGCTATGAACTCCTTACCTTCATGGATGCTTTCTTCGAATATAATCAAATCTGGATGGCACCATAGGACGAGAAAAAGACTACTTTTATTACTGACCGTTGTCTTTATTGTTATAAAGTCATGCCATTTGGACTCAAAAATACCAGTGTGACATACCAATGCCTGATGAATAAAATTTTTAAGAAGCAGATCGACCGCAACATGAAGATCTATACGAATAATATACTGGTTAAAAGTCGATCTTTGCCAAGTCACATTACCGACCTTGAGTAAACCTTCAATACCCTCCAAAAGTATAAGATGAAGCTGAACCCCATGAAATGCATTTTCAAAGTAACCTCAGAGAAGTTCTTGGGATTCATGATGTCAAGCCTCGGCATTGAAAACAACTCAGAGAAGATCAGAGCCATCTAGAAAATGACTATCCCAAAAATAATAAAAAAAGTTCAATGCCTCACAAGCAAGGTGGCAGCTCTGAACCACTTCGTGTCAAGGTCGACAGAGCACTGCATGCCCTTCTTCCAATTACTCAACCAGCCCAAGAACTTCAATTGGACTCCTGAGTGTCAGCGGGCTCTTGAAGAATTGAAGAACTATCTCAGCTCACCCCTACTGCTTGCCAAACCCAAACTTGGGGAAGAACTATTCCTATACCTCGCCGTATCTCCTATAGCTATTGGAGCCGTACTGATCAAGAAAGAAGTAAAAGTTCGAAAGTTGATTTATTATATAAGTAGAGTATTGAGGAATGCAGAAACAAGATATACCAAATTAGAAAAACTAATCTATACCTTGTTAATTAGAACTAGGAAGCTCTGACCTTATTTTCAAGGCCACACAATTACTCTCCTCACTGACCAATCCATCAGGGTAGTTCTTCATCATCCCGATACCTCTAGAAGAGTAGCAAAGTGGGCAATTGAGCTGACCAAATTTGACATCAATTTCTAACCTCAGTCATCTATTAAAGCTCAAATACTTGCCAATTTTATAGTAGAATGTACCATTCTAGAGGAGGTTGAACCAGAGCACCAAGAGGTTTTTATCCCTAGCTCCCTTGAAGAGAAGGCAAATCTTCCTAAAAATTCTTGGGTACTGTATATGGATAGTTCATCCAATGCTTCCGTGGTAGGTGCAGATTTGATCCTCATCAATCCGGAAGGAGTTGTAGCAGAGTATGCATTACACTTTGACTTTCCAACCACCAACAACGGAGCTGAGTATGAAGCCCTGCTTGCGGGACTAAGAATAGCCAAAGAGCTGAAAGTGCGGCATCTAAAGATTTATAGTGACTCTCAGCTAGTGGTGGAACAAGTCAAATGCTCCTTTGAAGCCCAAAAAGAAAGTATGAAAAAGTACTTGGAAAGGATAAAGAACTTAAGTTCGATCTTTGATAATTATAACATCCAGCAGATCCCCCAGGCAGAGAACACTAGAACTGATCTCCTCTCTAAGTTGGCTACCTTAGCCCCAAATGAACTATCAAAAGATGTCCTTTTTGAAGTCCTATCGCGCCCAAGTTCGAAAGAGCCCCTAGCATTAATGCAAGTCGATCATGAGCCCAACTAGATCGATCCATTGGTTTCATATCTCAAAGATGGAGTTCCTCCTAGGGATCATAAAGAAGCTCAAAAGTTAACAAATTAAGCCTCCAACTACATCTTGTATGAAAATAAGTTGTATAAGAGATCGTACTCATTACCACTCCTCAAGTGTCTCCGACCTTCAGAAGCCAACTATGCCTTGAGGGAAGTTCATGAAAGAATTTATAAAAATCATCTAAGAGTGAGATCCTTATCATACAAATTACTCCATCAAGGGTATTATTGGCTAATGATGCATCAAGATGCGGTAGATTATGTGAGAAAATATGATAGATGTTAGAGAAATACAAACATTCAGAGACAGTCGGCTTCATAGCTCACACCACTGATCACTTTCTGGCCATTCATGCAATGGAAAATAGATATACTTGGACCTTTTTTCATGGCATCTAGGCAGTAAAAGTTTATGTGATGGCGGTAGATTATTTTACTAAATGGGTTGAAGCCAAACCTCTGGTAAAGATTACTGAAGCCAAAGTGCAAGACTTCATCTGAAAGTTAATTGTTTGTAGGTTTGATCTACCTCGAATGATAATCATCGATAATGGTCATCAGTTCGCAAGTGCGAAGTTCGTAGAGTTCTACAAGGATCTAAATATATCTCACCACTTCATGTCAGTGGCTCATCTACAAATGAATGGTGAGGTAGAAGTAATTAACAGAACTTTGCTTTAAGAAATAAAGGCCAGGCTTGAAAGGGCAAAAGAAACCCGGGTGGATGAACTCCATCATGTGCTCTAGGCTTACAAAACTACTTCAGAATCGCCAACAGGGGAAACCCCTTTCGCATTGGCTTTTGAAACAAAGGCGGTCATCCTCATCGAGCTTGAACTTTCCTCAGCATGGGTTGAAGCTTTTAATGAGCAGAATAACTTACGAGACCTCAAGACAAATCTTGATTTGTTAGAAAAAAAGTGAGAGAAAGCTCAGATCTGAATGGTGGCTTATAGGCAAATAGTAGCCCGCTACTACAACTAGAAGGTCAAGAACAAAACATTCAGAATGGAGGATCTTGTACTTCGGTGAGCAGACATTTCACAACCTCAGAATCAAGAAAAATTCATGCCAAACTGGGAGGGCCCCTATGAAGTCATAGAGGTCATCCAACCAAAAATATATTATCTAAAAGAACTCGAAGGATCAATGCTCCTACAATCTTTGAATTCAAAAAATCTATGAATGTACTACCAGTAATTTTATCTTAATAAAACTTCTTTATTTCAATAATTTTATTTCTTGGTACAAAATCATATGATGACAGAAAATGACTCAACCGAACCTTACCTATAAACAAAGTTGAAGACCTCCAATTATTCAAGACAGGAGGAGAGGAGAGGCTCTTGCAATGGCTCTTTTGTGCTCCTATGACTTTGTTAGGGATAGGAGGAGGACCTCATCCTAACAAAGAAAAGTCAATCCCATCAGAAATAGGAGGAGAACCTCATCCTGATAGATGGCAAAAAAGGCCAATCATATCAGGAATAGGAGGAGAACCTCATCCTGATACGGATGAAGACCTATGATTATTCAAAATAGGAGGAGGGGAGAGGCCCTTACAACGATCCTTTTGTACTCCTATGACTTTATTAGGGACAGGAGGAGGATCTTGCCATAATAAAAAAAGACCAATCCCATCAAGAATAGGGGGAGAACCTCATCCTGATAGGAGGACAAAAATAAGCCAATCACGTTAGGAACAGGAGGAGAACCTCATCCTGATATGGATGAAGATCTTTAGTTATTTAAGATAGGAGGAAGGGAGAGACCCTGATAAGAGCATGATGTTGTCATTAAGACACCATATTTATCAATTTAATTTGACTTCTTAAAATAATTAAAAATACGTAGATAGCAGTGAGTCGGGTCAAATCCATATGGAAGGTAGTGTTTTAGATTTGAAATCTTTGATTTTACAAAAAAAAGAGAGATTTTGAAAATAAAATTAAAGTCAAAAATTAAATACAAAATTTAAATAATGTAGAAAAATAAACTTGGTACTAGGATCTACTATGTAGATCTTAGCATCTACTTATAGTAAAATAAAAAGCAATAATTAAAGTGTAGAAATTAAATTATAATAAAAATAAAGAGCATGAAATTAAAGAGCATAAAAATAAATATTGCATTAATTAAAAGGTTCATAATTTAAATACATAAAATTTAAAAAGAAAAGAAAAAAATTAAAATAGGTTGATTTCTGATCTTGGATCGGCATTGGCAGAAAGATGGTGTAGAAGCCCAGCTCTTCCTCTTGACACCAGTTGCCTCGAAGCAGCCATTAACCATAACCTAGCTCTATCCTATACCAAAGCTTCACCTTAACTGAAGACAATGAATTCTGGAGGCCTAGAGTCTTATTTATAGGTGTTGGAGGGTTGGAGGATTTGTTGCTGGGTAATGTGGGACTAAGGAGAAGTATAAATCCATGTTTGTTGAAGAAAATAGTAGAAAATCATTGGATCAAAGGTCCTATGAAGTCTCAACATATTCTTGTTGTTATATGGTGATCCAAAGCTTCAAAAAATACCAAAATTGGATATATATAAGCCCAGATCAGGTCGGATTAAGTTTTGGCCATCCAATCATGTTAATTAGGAGGAAATCTGGCCATTGATCATGCGTTGGATGTCTTGATCACCGTCAAGAGCTCTGTCAGCCATTGGATCTGAGTTTGGAGTGAGCGCTGCAATCTAATTATGTAGATGAGCTTGATGGAGTTTAAATTAAACCTGGAAAACTTCCTCACCATTCGATCTTGATCACAAGCTACTGCATCCATTCAATCACGCACTTACTATTCCTATAGACCACATGGATCGAGTATACCATACACCATAACCAATCAGCACATGCATTTTGATGAGTGATATGACAAAAATACCCCATGCACTGCAACAAAAATACTGTAAACCTCTTAGAGGTCTTGGTCCACCACATGGCAGGCTCCATTTGGCTGACCTTTGCTGAGCTGGTGGTTCACGTTTGGATCGTAGATCGACTGGTGGCTTTTGCAACTGAGTTGGCTTTGACAGCTTGGCTAGGCTTGGTGGCTTGGTTTGTAGAGCCGACTGAGCCATTTTTTTTATTTTAATTTTTTTCTTTAAAAATTCATATCTAGTCTATTTTAGCTCTGATTTATTTTAAACTTATTTTGTTGCGATAAAAAAATGAGCTCTTTTTATTGATGATAATATTTTTTTTATTTTTATTATTTTTTACTTATTTTTTTAATTATTTTAAATTAATAAAAATATTAATTTTTAAAAAATATGTATAAATTGATTATTATTTTTTAAAAATAAACATAAATTAATTAATAAATTAATACTTTTATTGATGATTTTATGATACTTGTCATGCCCTCCAACTTAAGCTTTGTTTATCCTTGAGTAAAGAAAGAATTTAGTTTTAGATATCTTTTAACTTTAGAGTTTCGAATTTTACCTAAGCAGTTTTCAAAATAGCCATTGATATTCAGTAGAGTATAAGTGAGAATATCATTGGGGTATTAATATTTATCAATATAAAAATTAAGTAAAGAACATCAAATTTTTTAAATTTTTTTCTAAATCATCCTATCTTTATCTTTGAATTGTCTAAACTTTCATATGGACAAGAGTATTATCACTTCCATCCTTCATTTATTGATTTTTATTTTCACATTGTCTACTTTTTGATATAAATATCATTGCTTACTTAGGCAACGAGATTTGATTACTCGAAGGGAAACTAATTTTTTTTTTTTAAAAGATTGTACTACTATTGAGTGTCTTAATCCCTTAAACTTTTTATTTGATCCATGTAGCGAGTCTTGGGCCAATGACTCCCAAACCAGTTGGCTTTAGGGCACTAGGTATAGAATACCCCTCGAGCTTACTAACTCGAATCAAATAGAGTATGAGTTAAGACCAGCTTTACGACGAGCTTCTTTGCCCTTCCCATCTTTTGATGCGAAACTCAATACTTGCTTAGACAACAAGGCTCAATTATTCAGTGAGAAGTACTTAAAAACTATTTTATTTTAATAATTTTTTTTAATATAAAGAAATGTATAGTTATCCTACACAAGTCCATAAAAAATAGACTCTTCTTTGATGCTAGTAGAAAAAATTAGAAATACTTAAAGGAAAAACTTTTTATGTTTTAGACTTAACTCTTTGTTGGGTTTTCTTAATCCTTGATCCCTTAATATCTCATAAATTCTCTAATCTATGCATCAATTTTCTTTTAAAAATGCTTAGTTTAATTCAATTTTTAAGCATAATTAGATGTCTAAATACTAAATACTAACTTTTTCGAAGACTTAAAATTTTTTAAAAAATTATTATTCTCTCCCCAACATAATCGATATTGTCCTCAATGAAGAAGAAAAAATAAAGGGTATAATAAAGAAAATAAAATGAATACCCCTTACTCAATGTATATGGTCCAGCACATGCCTTTGAAAATTTAGGATCTCCCTCCAACTTATTCAAAATATCCTAAAAAAATAAATTAAAAAGATAAATTGATGAAAAAAAACTAAATATTGAGTTACCTCCCAACAAGCGCTAAGTTTACCATCTTCAGTCAGACATAATGCAGCTTACTATCCTATGTCAAATATTGGATTGATAAATTCCAATGATTTTGGATTGTCAATCTCAGAAAGTTAATTTATAATCTCATTATTGATATATTTATTGTTAATTTTGGGAAGATAGTTTATAATCCTATTCTCAGACCCCTATTTATCAAGAATTTCTTCTATTTGTTCTTCTAAAATACTTATGAATGGAGTTTTTGAGTTAGGAGTTAAATTTGATTCAATGGGTACTGGAAGGATGACTAAAGGCGGGTTTAATTATGGAGGTAAATTAATATGATCTTGTTTATTTCACTCCATTGGCTTTTCATTGTATGCCTCTTGGTTTTTATAAGAAGAACCAGCTTTTAGGATTAAAGAAAATAGGACTTTTGGTTTATAGGTCTCTGGTAAATCATCTATTCTCTTCTTTCCTTTATCTGTCTCATTTAAACTGGAACCGGCATCAGTACTTGTTTTGAGCTTAGGTTCTTCTATGTGGTTAGTCTCAGTACTAACCTCTTCTTCAATATTTTCATCTTGACTAGCATCAGTACTAGCCTCTCTCATCTAGTCTCGGTATGGATCCATAAGAATCCTATAGCTTTTAAGTTCAAAAATTACTTTGGCATTCTCAAATTGGGGATTCTTAGGTGGGACATTAGATTGATAATTTAGTCTAGGTGGTGGTAGACAATGGATGGATTGTTTGAAATTGGTAGACTCGATAATTGACTTAGTTCTCTCCTCATGTTAGACTCAACTAATTATCCTATTTATACTTCTAGCTTGATGATAAATTATTGTTGATTCAAAATTAATTATTGAAGTTGGTTAAATCTATCATCGGCTAAATTGGTCTGTTGAGGAGGTGGGTAAGATGGTGGATTGTTTTATGATGGTTGGGTAAACTGACTAGGCTGACCATTATTATAGGCATAATTTTGATATTGGGGCCTATTTTGATAGTTTTGGACAGGTAAAATTTGGGTCTGAGCCTGAGTCGGTTGAGGTATTCAAGAAAAATTATGGTGGTTTCTCCAACCAGGGTTATATGAATTTGAATATGGGTCATTAAGTGGTTTGGAGTAACCTTGAGCAGCTTAGACTTATTTTTGGATAAAAGGTGGAAACTGTGCAGCCATAGAACATTTACTTACATGATGAGCTAGGCTAGCATAGATGGAACAAATCTCTTGATAATTGAAAGCTGGTGTATATGGTGTAGGAGATTGTTGATCTAGGTTTAGGAATTGATCTAATTTCTAGGCAATAAGGCTGACTTTATCTAATTTTTGTGCTATTATGTTCAAGTCTGCCTTAGAATTAAGTTCTAGAGTTTTGATCTCATAAATTTCTGTCCGTTTTTGTTGAGAAGTTGATCTTTCATAAGAGGTTAATGAAGCATGATTAATAGAGTTTTCACTTAAAGTTTCAAATAAGGTATAAGCTTCATCCTCACTTTTGCTCATGAATGCACCTCCATAGATGCATCTACTAATTATCTATATTGGTCTCCTAAACCCTCATAGAAAGCTTGAACTATTTGCCACTTAGACAGACCATTGTGTGGGCACTTTCTAAGAAGTTTCTTATGTCTTTCCCATGATTCGTGAATTTGTTCCCTTGGAAGCTGAGCAAATCTAGTGATAGCTCACCTCATAATGTTGTTTCGACTTATGGGATAAAATTTCTTAAGGAATTCATATTGCATCTCTGCCCATGTTTGGATTGTTCTTCCTAATGTGTCAAGCCAGTACTTAGCTTTGTCTTTTAATGATAGAAAAAATAAAATTAGTCTAAGGGCATCATTAGTTAAATTTTGAATCCTCACCATAGAGCAGATTTCTATGAATTCATCCAGATGTTTGTAAGGGTCTTCATTGGTATTCCCATAGAATGATGGGAGCATCTAGATTATGGTCGACTTGATCTCATAATGGCTAGCAGGGATATCAGGTAAGTGGATGTAAGTCGATGGATTGTAGGTGGAAGAAATAAAGTATTTCTTCATCTACCTAGGTGATTCTCTAAAATTTTCAACCATTTGGTTATTGAATTTAATATGATTCAGTCATTTAATTTCATAGTTGGGTTCAACTAGATTAGGTAAAGCAATTTTCTACCGTGTATGTATTAGTGCAACCCTAATGTATGGTTCAAAAAAAATTTAGATTTTATTTTATTATTTTATATTTTTTATTATTTTATTATTTTTTTAAATTTTTTAAAAATTTTTAGTATTATTTTATTTATTTAGTTATTATTTTTAATTTAATTTAATTTAATTTAATTATTATTATTAATAATTTTTTAGTTAGTTTAATTTAATTTAATTTAATTTTTATTTTATTTTATTTTTGAAGAAAAAAGAAGAAGAAGAAAGAAGAGTTCTAAAGAAAAAGTTCCAAGAAGTCCTAGAACTAAGAAGAAAGAGAAGAATTAGGTTTGATATTGGTTAGCAATCAAATTGATCAATCAATCCTGTCTAAGGATTATCCTAGATCTAGATAAATTCTAACTGCTAAGGTCATCTTCAAGTCCTCCAAGTGTAGGATTAGCCAATCAACTGGTCAGGTAAGTATAAGGTCGGTGGGGGTCACCCCATTGCTTGCCTTAGACATCAATTATGCTTGGTCAGGTAAGCTAATGGAACCAATTAAGTAACAACCTTCCTTCGGACCCAGTCATTCCTGAACCACTTTCATAGACACCAGTTAAATTGATTAATCCTAACCCAGTCCAACTTTTAGGATTCCTTGTCCTAATGAGCTCGAGCTCCTAGGGTTGATGTCTAATTAATTTTAAAATTAAAGACTTAGGTCAATGCAGGATGCTGATTGGTTGTTTGTAGGCCAAGAAAGGATGATCAAATTCCCATCTTATCTTATTTAATTAGGTGTTGCCCTTAAGTTGATTTAATATGAATATGCATAAAAAATTTTTAATCAAAGGGTTCTATGCAATTTAAACTAGATGCATGCAATTAATTAAAGTTAAGATGCTCACCTTGCCTCCAGCAATCACCAAAATAAAATAAAACTAACATAATGCATGCTTTAAGTAGTTAGAATTTCTAATCTTATCGTGAAGCTTTAAATTAGATTTAAGTGGATATTTTTTAAATTAATTTAAATATAAAATAAATAATAATAAAAAAAATCTAGGATTATGATTGATCTCACCAAGCAGGATTAGAAGCTTTGCTTTTCTTAATTTTATTCTTCTTTATCTCTTTTTTTGCAAAATAAATAAAAAAAATTAGTATGCAATATTTATAAAAAAATATTTATAATTAATTTATAAAAAAATCAAAGAAATTAATAAAAAAATAGCATCTATTTCTTTCCCGGCAACAGCACAAAAAACTTGATAAGAGCATGATGTTTTGTTAAGACACCATATTTATCAGTTTAATCTGACTTCATAAAATAATTAAAATTACGTCGATAGCAGTGAGAAAGATCGAATTCATAGAAAAGGTAGTATTTTAGATTTGAAATCTTTAATTTTATAAAAGAAAAAGAGAGATTTTAAAAATAAAATTGAAGTTGGAAATTAAAAATGGAACTCAAATAGTGCAGAAAAATAAACTTGGTACTAGGATCTACTATTTAGATCTTAGCATCTACTTATAGTAAAATAAAGAGCAATAATTAAAGTATAAAAATTAAATTATAATCAAAATAAAGAGCATGAAATTAAAGAACATAAAAATAAATATTGTATTAATTAAAAGATTCATAGTTTAAATACATGAAATTTAAAAAGAAAAGAAAAAATTAAAATAGGCTGATCTTTAATCTTGGATCGACATTGGCAGAAAGATGGTGTAGAAGCCTAGCTCTTTCTCTTGACATCAGTTGCCTCGAAGCAGCCATTAACCAAAACCTGGCTTTATTCTGTACCAAAGCTTCACCTTAACCGAAGATAATGAATTCTAGAGGCTTGGGGTCTTATTTATAGGTGTTGGAGGGTTGGAGGATTTGTTTCTAGGCAATGTGGGACTAAGGAGAAGTATAGATCCGTATTTGTTGAAGAAAATAGTAGAAAATCATTGGATCAAAGGTCTTGTGAAGTCTCTACCTATTCTGGCCATCAAATGGTGATCCAAAGCTTCAAAAAATACCAAAATTGGATGTGTATAAGCCCAGATCAGGTCGGATTAAGTTCTGGCCATCCGATCATGTTAATTTGGAGGAAATCAGGCCGTTGATCACATGTTGGATGTTCTGATCACCACCGAGAGCTCTGTTAGCTGCTAGATCTGAGTTTGGAGTGAGCGCTGCCATTCGATCATGCAGATGAGCTTGATGGAGTTTGAATTAAACCTAAAAAATGTCCCCACTGTTCGATCTTGACCGCAAGCTACCGCAGCCTTTGGATCGTACACTTATGGTTCGTATGGACCGCATGGATCGAGTATACCATCCGATCTTAACCAATCAGCATGCGCATTTTGGTGAGTAAAATGACAAAAATGCCCCGTGTGCCATGACAAAAATACTATAAACCTCTTAGAGGTCTTGGTCCACCACGTGGCAGGCTCCGATTGGCTGATCTCTACTGAGTTGACAGTCCATGCCTAGATCATAGACCGGCTGGTGGCTTCTATGGTTAAGTCAGCTTTGACAGCTTGGCTTGGCTTGGTGGCTTGGCTTATGGAGCCGACTGAGCCTTTTTTTTTATTTCAATTTTTTTTTTTAAAAATTCATATCCAGTCCATTTTAGCTTTGATTTGTTTTAAACTTATTTCATTGTGATAAAAAAAATGAGCTCTTTTTATTGATAATAATATTTTATTTTTTAATTTTTATTATTTTTTAATTATTTTTTAATTATTAAAAATATTAATTTTTTAAAAATATGTATAAATTGATTATTAATTTTTAAAAATAAATATAAATTAATTGATAAATTAATACTTTTATTAGTAATTTTATGATACTTATCAGGCCCTTACAACGACCCTTTTATGCCTCTATGATTTTATTAGGGTCAAGAGGAGGACCTCATCCTAGCAAAGAAAAGCTAATCCCATCAGGAATAGGAGGAGAATCTCATCCTGATATGTGGATAAAAAATGCCAACCATATCAGAAATAAAAGAAGAATCTCATCCTGACATGGGTGAAGACCTTCGATTATTTAAGACAGGAGGAGGGAAGAAGCCCTTATAATGGCTTTTTTGTGCTCCTATGATTTTGTTAGGGACAGAAGGAGGACCTTGCCCTAACAAAGAAAGGCCAACCCCATCAGAAATAAGAGGAGAACCTCATCCTAACAAGAGGACAAAAAATGCCAATTGTATTAGGAATAAAAGGAGAATCTCGTCCTAACATGGATGAAGACCTTCGATTATTTAAGACAGAAGGAGGGGAGAGGCTCTTACAATGGCCCTTTTGTACCCCTATGACTTTGTTAGGGATAGAAGGAGGATCTCATCCTAATAAAAGAAGACCAACTCCATCAGGAATAAGAGAACCTCATCCTAATAGAAAGATAAAAAAGATCAACTATATCAGAAACAGGAGGAGAACCTCATCCTGACATGGATGAAGATCTTCGATTATTCAAGATAGGAGGATGAGAGAGTTCCTTACAATGGCCCTTTTGTTTCCCTATAACTTTGTTAGGAACAAAAGAAGGACCTCATCCTAACAAAGAAAGGCCAATCCCATCAAGAACAGGAGGAGAACCTCGTCCTGATAGAAGGACAAAAATAGGCCAACTATATCAGGAATAGGAGGAGAATCTCGTTCTGATATGAATGAAGATCTCTAATTATTTAAGACAAGAGGAGGGGAGAGGGCTTTTCAATGGCTGTTTTGTCCTCCTATAATTTTGTTAGGGATAGGAGGAGGACCTAATCCTAATAAAGAAAGATCAATCCCGTTAGGAACATAAGGAGAACCTCATCCTGATAGGAGGACAAAAATAGGCCAACCATGTTAGGAATAGGAGGAGAACCTCATCCTGACAGTCCTTTTATGCCCCTATGACTTTGTTAGGGATAGGAGGAGGACCTCATCCTAACAAAAAAAAGTTAATCCTGTCAGAAATAGGAGGAGAATCTCATTCTGATAGGAGGACAAAATAGTTCAACCATGTCAGAAATAGGAGGAGAACCTCATCCTGACATGGATGAAGATCTTCGATTATCTAAGGCAAAGAAAGAAGAAGTCAATAGACATCAAATCCATGCAAGGTGAAAAGATAGTTGAAGAAAATATTATTTTATTAAAATTGAAGGGCATTACAAAGTGAAGGTCTATAAGACCATACAAAATGAAAAGGTGAAATAAGATGGACGAAGTCCTAAGATGGATCCGATTCCTCAGACCTCGGACTACTGCTTACCACCATTGCTTGAGATTGCTTCAAGCTAGCAATCTCTTCTTCAAGCTCCTTCTTGCTTCAAGCTAGCAATCTCTTCTTCAAGCTCCTTCTTTTTCAACAAACTCTCTATGAATAATTTATCGGCCATCGAAAATTTTCTTTAGCCTCCCGCAACTATTTTCTTAAAACTTCGGATTCAGCCTCTGCATCTTTGATAGCTTATCGCTCGTAAGCCAGTTGAATCTTCTGCTATTGAAGCTCAGCCGATTCCTTCACCAATGTCGCTGATAAAGTCTCCAAATTGTTCCTCAGGAAGACAAGCTCATCTGACTCCCTGTTCAAAATGGCTGTCGATCTCTCCATCAGTTATCATTTAAGATCAGATATCTTCTCGTTTGCTCTTTGAAGTTGCTGCTGAATGCTGAAAATTTCATTATTCTGGCCAAGCTTGAGATTCTTGAGCGAAACCTCAGCAACTTGAAGTTGACCCTGAAGCTCGAAGAATCTTTTGGACCAATCCCAATCGAACTCCTGTCGGTTGGTCGACCACACCGAGCTTCCCCCTAACAACCAAATTTTCTCCTTTATCATGTTCAGTTCAGCTTCAAGGGAGCAAGCCTTGGCCATCAAAGTCCAGGATTTATTGCTTGCATGCTTCTTGACCTCCTCGAGATCTTCATTTAAGTGAAACTTTTTGTGTTGTATTTCTTAAATAATTGTCTAGATGATTGATGCAGATGGTCAATTTTGACGACGGCATTGGCATAATCCTTCTTCGATCTTTTAAGTTCATCCTCGGTATTCTCCAATTTTCTCTTAAGATGATGAACTTTTCTCCTTAGGCTCTTTATGTGAGCCTTCAAGGGAACGCCCTAAGGAAGGGGACCAGTTTCAATAGGAGACTGCACTCGAAGCATGAAAGTGTCACTACATGGGCTCCATAGAAGAGAAAACTCATTTACAAAATTAACTTTATTAATCAAAATATTCTTAATACAAGGAGAAAAAATAAAAAAGAGAGAATACAAAAATGGGAGGTCTCAGACCTCTGGAGGAACAGTGGAAGAGTCCAATGCAACCTCAGCCAGTGGGAGCCCTTCAATAGTGGCAGATGCAGGCGAGGATGGAGGTATGGCGGAAGCTGGCTCGATAGGCGAAACGTCGGTCACAGCGATAGATGGGTCCATTGCCTCCTCAAGGGCTCCTTCATATAAGAAGTCAAGGTTAAGCTCCGAAAATTTGTTAGCCACCCATTCCTCGTAGAGCTTGTAACTTTATTGAAGGCCTCCTGGCCGAACTTGACATTCAGATCTCTCATCTTGGAGGAGACCTTGAACTCTTCTATCGCCTGGGCCGTTGCCTCTAAGACCTACCTCAAAATCTGCTTCTTTAATTCAACGATCTCAACTTTGGCTCTTCTCCTCCATTCTTCCACTAGGCCGAAAATGGTTCTTAACAGCTCTGATGCCTCTTTCTCCTTGCGGAGTGCCTCCTGAAGAACCTCGACCTCGATGATTTTTCCCTTCAAGGAGCAATCAACCTCATCTTGCTCTTTAATAAGGCGCTCGACCTCGACTTGGTGATCCTCACGAGCTTTTTCCAATTCCAACCTCAGGCAGTTTAGGGATTGGATGTAGCCCAGCAGTTGATGGTCCGTTTGTTCAAAAAAGTGTATATATGGTGATAAGATAAGTTGTATGGGCTGGTAGATATCAAGAAAGTCAAAGAGGAAGAGAAGGATGAGGTGACTACCTTGAGGAAGGATCCAAGCGAATCCCAGGCACGTTGGTCGACATCGACGTCCACAATCCTGTCGACCACTTTAGGTATAGTGAACCCATTGACTAGACCTTAGACGAGCTCACGATTGTTAAAGGGGTTCTCCTCCATTTCCTCATCGGAGCTAGTGGGCCCATTGTGGTGGACCTTCCATTGGGATTTCCTTATAGCTTTCCTATTCCTCTTCTTCTCCACCTCTTTCTCCCTTTCGAGGGGAGGCTCTATGACTTGGGTTTCAGCGAGAAGGCCCGATGGCATTAAAGGATCCGCCACATCAGCAGCAAGCTTGGACTCGACAGTGGGAGGAATTTCAACCTTGGGAGCAGTTTCAAGGGTGCCCATGACACTGACAGGAGCCAGAGAGATTAGAATGTTGACCCTCACCTTCTTTGAACACTCATCTAGTGCCTTTCCTTTCCTTTTGCAGGCTGGGAGTCTCCTTGTAAGCATCTTGACCATCTGAAAATCTATTTCTACAGTAAGGTAAACAAAAATATAGTCAGAAATGAGAAAGAGAAAGAAGAAGAGTAATCCATGACTTCGGCCATATACCTATTGGATTAAGGGGCTGAGGTCGAGGTTGAACAAAGTTTATTCTTTTATTAGCTTGGACATGGGAGGGGTTCGAAAATCTTTGATTTTGCTAATCGAGTCCTGGTCCTCTTTTTCTAATCCTGGGGCTCGGCAAACAAAATCCCTCAGATTTTTTTAGGGTGGAAGTTCTAAATCTAAGCTCGGCCAGGAAACAAAAATAAACTTTTTTTTTCAGTTGTGAATCGAGGAGGGGACACCCTTGAGCAACCCCTTCTTGCCGAACTGGGGTGAGACATACCACAAGTCCTTCACAATAGGATGACACTTAAGGATAAAGTAAGTTCGAAAAAGTGAAGTAGTGGACTGAACTTCATCGGATATACAGAGAGCAATAAATCCTACTATGAACCTAAAGAAGTTCAACACCATAGAAGATAAAGAAATGTCTAGAAAATGAAAAAGAGAAACAACAAAAGCGGGGAGAGGAAGCCATAATTTAGCACGGAATGCCTCCAAATACAAGCAGAACTAATCTGGAGGAGGGGCACATGCTCGATCGCTTAATCCAGAAAGCTCCAACTTATACTTAGTAGGCACACCGTACTGAATCCTGGTTAATGACAGATCTTCGATAGTCAAGGAACAGGAGATGGTACCCAGTACGAAATTTGGCCGAGGTGCTACAAGTTCAAGTTCCATCTTGGTGTCGGGATTTTGGGAGCTTGGGTCAGCCAGACTCCTAGAACCATTAGATCAGAAAATCTTGGATGACATCTAGATCAGATTAAATCAAATAGAATTCCCAAAAAATATAGAAAAATGGATGATGAAAACTTGAGGATGAGGAACAACTGTACACACCTAGAAACTCAAAAGAAATTGAAGAATATAAGAAAGCTAAAAATCAAAAGGATAGGGATGAGGGATTGACCTAAGATAAGTCAGAAAATATGGGAAAGGGATCGAAAAGATGGAGGATAATCGAGAAGGATGCCGATGGCTAAAAAGGTCACGAGAGAGCAAGGGTGATGAAAGCAGAATGCTTGAGATGAGGAAAAATGGAGAAAGGGGAAAAAGAAGGAGCGCAAACAAAAGTAAGAAGCCACAAGAGAAGAAGGAGAGGCTTAAATAGAAAATCAGAATCATGAAAAGTTATGATTGCAGGACTCCTCCATCCAACCTCAACCTATTGCGTGTCCCACTCACTCCTACCTCTTGGCAAAATACTAATTATGCTGTACCTAGAGCACTGCACTAGATGAGTTTCCAGGGAGAATCATCCCTTCAAGTCATTTGACATAAAAAATCTTGGCTCAAATTTGAAAAAAGACAAGGATTTCTGCTCTCCTAGAGTGGGAAGTTACCAAAAGACTTCGACTGTGGCAACTTTTCTGTACTTTCTTCATTCAAAATTTGAAGTCGAGAGTGGAGAGACAAGTGTTGAAGATAAAATGACCCCCGCCGAAGTCCTTGGCTAAAGTCCTTGATGGATGACCTTCTTTCTATTGGGATTTGTCAATTTCTTCAATAAAGAGTTCATACTGCAGAACCTCTCCAAAGCACATAGAAGCCCAGTGATATGATCTTAAATGGTAAAGAAGAACTACTGTTAAACTAACCTTGCCTTTCAAAATTCATCTAGTCGCGCTCCTTCCAGACAAAATCCTCTAGTCGTGCTCCTTCTAGACGAACTTTCTCAATTATGCTCCTTTCAGACAAACTCCTTCAGTCGTGCTTCTTCCAGACGAACTCCTCCAGTCGGGCTCCTTCCAGACAAACTCTCTCAGTCGTGCTTCTTTCAGATGAACTCCTCCAGTCACGCTCCTTCTAGATGAACTTCTTCAATCGCGCTCTTTTCAGATGAACTCCCTCAGTCGCACTCCTTCCAGATGAACTCCTTCAGTTGCGCTCCTTCCAGATGAACTCCTTCAGTAGCGCTCTAGTCATAGATATATCCTAGCACTGCCTATTGGTAGAAACAACCCAAGGGAACCTCATCAAGACGTTAACACACAGCAGTCATTGCATAAGGGGGGAGTGCGGAAGCCTTAGATCTTGACTTAGGGGGCACCCACTTGTGTACAAGTCAAAAAACTTCCAAACTTTCTGAAGTAATTAGATGTCGCCCCTAGCAGTCCCTGGCTGATCCTAAGTTTGCTATGGATACCAAAGTCCCCAATCTACATCCAAACTTCAATAAGAGGATCTATACCACCTACAAGTCATAATAAATAATAACTTATCCTCCATAACAAACTCCACATTGCTTGAGCGGCCCACTACCAGACGGTTATAGCTATCACCATTAGTTTGTTATATGCTCCATCTATAAAAGTGACCCTCTAGATATGTTTCCACCAAGCTCTCTTCTTCTTTCTGTTACGCTGCCTCTTTATATCTTGAACATTACATTCCAATTGGCCAAAAAATTAACTTGAACATCGGAGGATCCTACCAAAGCCACCCACCTCCGATCAGGATTTTATTTTGCAGGCTCTATCAGTGGCCACACCTCCTCCCCTTCAGCTACCTCCGACATCCTCATGAATTTTTGCACCAACAATCGACATCATCAAAACACCTTTTGATGGATTAGAACTTTTTTGATTCATACTATTAGAATGATTAATCATCAAGATCATTCTAATTGCTCCCAAAATCTACTAGTGACACCTAGCAGTATATGGTGGTTGTTGGAAATTATGTTCCAAAGTCAATCGTCAGCCTATTGATGGTTGAGTTATTATAAATGATTTATTAATTAATGAAAAATATTTTGGCATCTTTTTTCATCATAAGTTTAAATCTTCTAATGAACTCCATTGTTGTGATAAAATTTTTAGGACTATGTAGTTTTGATAAAGGAGGATTTATTGATTAGTCCTTAAATTTGTTCACGACCAAATGATAGGCTGTTAATTAGGATGACAACGTCTATCGAGCATAGATCGCTATATGCCATATAGGTTGGTTGTCCTCTTAACCAACGTATGTGGAGACACTGGTATGGCATACAGATGAGATGTATGGATATATCATCATTGAATGTGATCAACTCTAGAGTATTCTACTATCGAGAATGTCCCTAATGGGATATAGGTATAAGTATCCCTTAGACCTGAGATCACCTTAGTGACTTGCAAGCAACTCACCGTGCTTTAGTATCGAACTAACTAAAATTTTAATTCTGCAATGAAAAAATTTTTGGCACAGTCAAGTACTTACGAAGTTGGAGTATGATCAAGATGGAATTGACCACTTCAAGAGTTGGAGAAGAATGTATCACTGTATTTCAATATAGCAAAACCTTGGCTAGAGTAATCCATTAGATAGATTTGGTATTTTAAAATACAATGTGGACAACCTTATCAGAGTTGATAGTTGAACTTTGATGTGTCCTACGAACATTGTGGTCAAGGGGATGAATTATATGAAAACTATATCCGTATTGGTTCTAAGGATGGTGTTTTATACCTTCGACCTATCTGACCGTCGGATATTATTGCTAGATGGTCACTTTGATTGGTACAAAAATTTATTCCTATGCTACCGACTTAGGTTCGGATCTATGAGGTCACACACATTAGAGCTTATGATTTGATTGGATGGTTGATCAATGATTAAGAATCGTTCTAGGATTAAACAATCAATACGATTGATGTTTAATCTTGTGCAAGTATTGCAGAAGGATCGATTAGCAATTGGATTGCTAATTAGCTTAATTTGATTAAGTCAATAAGTTGAGATTAAGTCTAATTAAATATGATTTAATTAAATTTAGTTTGGACTTGATTGGATCAAGTTCAATTGGTTAATTGGATAAGCCAAGTGCAAGAAAGAACTAGTCCTAGTCTTACCAGAACTTTGATTAACCCAATTTTCTAATTTGATTAAAAAATAAATCAGAATTAAATCTAATTTAATTTGATTTAATTAAGTTCTTAAATGACTTAGGGACTTATTTAATTTGGTTGGTTTAATCTTGATTTTATTTGGTTAAAAGATCTTGTTTGACCAAGTCAAAATAGGAGTCCTAGTGTGACTAAGACTCCCTATCTCCTTACGCCACCTTGGTCCCAACACCCCCTATACCTATTTTTTAGATATTTTTTATGGAAAATCCCTTTCTTCCTAATTTCCACACTCCCTCTCTCCCTCCATGTCATATTTGTAAGTTAGGTGGAAGACCAAGTCAAAGGAGGAATTGGTTTTGCTTAGAATTCTATGAGATAGAATTTTTGTTGACCAAAACATCTTTCCATGAGTGCCACCCACTCTTTTAATTAATTCTTTCCACAAAAATAATCTCCTATTTTGTATATCATCCCTTGCTGGTCCGCACCAAAAATTATGGAGGAGGCACCCAAGAGTTGGGTGCCCCAACAACTTTTCATGTTTGGATATTCCTAGTCTAGAAATTTGACCAAACTTGGACTCTTCTTTTTCCCTATTTATTGGATGAATTTTATTCTAATTTTTCATAAATATAGAGATTTGGAAGAGGTTTGGGGTGTGCAAAAATTAGAGGAGGGTCCTTGGGTGTGGGGGTTCCATAGGCACCAAACTAGGTGTTTAGGTGAGACAAAAGAGAAGAAGAAGAGGATCTTCTTCTAGGGTTGTTTTATTTTCAATCTCTTTTCCTTTCTTTTGAGTTTTTTTTTGAGAGAGTCTTAGATCAACAAACTCTTATCTTCCTTTTCATATTTTGGAGGGTCCAAATTTTGAAAAAGAAAGCATCAGATCAACCATCGAAGAAGGATTAACACAGTACTAGCATGCTGTGTTGATTTTCTGCATTGGACTTTAGATCAGAGATCGTAGGCTCGTATGGATGACTCCTAGAGGCCGAATGTGTGTGTGGCTCATGACTTCATCCTCAAGCCTGGATCAATAATTAGAATGTCTAAACTTGCTCAGATAATAGATTTGATCTATAAACCTCATACCTGCATTTGATGTAGTGTAGATCTAGGTTGATTTGATCAACCTTTCTCTTTCTTATTTGATTTTAATTTTTGATTTAATATCATATCTTAATTATATAATAGATCTAAGATCTAGGTATTTACATGGTTATTTAAATAAATTTTAGATTTATTTAAGTCTTTCGCTGCAAGATCTTGAAAAAATTTCAAGATCTACCTATGAAATCCTAAATCTGGTTCCTTCAATTGGTATCAGAGTGTAGGTTCTTATTACATGATTTGTACATATCTAGATTATTTCTTAGATTAGATCTAATTTATAATTTAATTATTAAATCTAAAAAAATAAAATATTTTACATTGCACGGACTGCCATAAGGCTATCCTGCTGTAAGGTTTATCCCTTAGAGTAAATAGGTTATCCTAGTATGTGCTGATCTAAAATATTGATCATAAAATTTTAGATTAGATCTAAGAGATTTTATGATCTAATTAAAAATATTTTAATCTGATTTCAATCACCATAAATATATTAGATTTGATCTAGGGAGATTTATGATTGATTATTATTGAAACTGTTTCAATTACATGAACCTATTTAGATTAGATCTAAAGTAGTTTTATGTTTATTTTACTTGCATATTGATTATGAATCAAACATGCAATTTGGTTGATAGAACCATGTTGTAAAAATATTTTACAAATATAAAAATTATTTTCAAAAAGCTAAACCCCAACCCTCAATCCAAAACTTAATTGAGAATTAAGAAGTTGATTGATTAGGATCTAGGATTATGATTTGAAGATCCTAAGACAAAAATCATAATACATTGAGTTAAATGGGTTAGTGGGGATTAGGTCCATTAATTGGGTTAGACCTAGGGTTAGATTAAAGAATGGACTTAATTAGAGAATTGACTAAATCTAATCAATTATTGTCTTAGATTAGGTCAAGGATTCTCTAGATCAATTACAATAGTTGTAGTTGGTCAAGTCCATATCTTTAACAAGACCCAAGATGGACTTGATTCATGGCTACGTGGTCTAGCATGAACTGTTAGATTAATCTAATTAAAACTAATTAAATCAGTTGGTATCTATGGTAAACCAAACCAGTGGTTTTTAATTGATAGCCCGCTTACTTGGCCATTTTTTATGGTGTCTAAGGCAAGCCTGGAAGACCCTTCCACTGATCGAACATACCTGGCCTCTTAGTGAGATTATGTTTTGATCAGATCACTTGACTATTCGAGCTAACCCATGTCAGCTAGGTAAATCAGTTTGACTAATTTAGGTGCTCCTAGACCAGCCTATTAATGGTCTTCCTTAAGCTGACTTGGTGAAGTTAGTAGAAGGATCATGACAAGCTGGCCAATCTAACCTACTCACTTCTATAAATAAATTCTTTAAAATTATTAGGTTCCTAAAATAAAATAATTATATGATAATTGGATCATAGCCTCCAATTAAAGTGGATGATAATGGGTCCATTAGTTGGATAATCATTGGAGGCCCAAAGGCCTGGTGCTTATCAATAATGGAATTATCATTCATTATATGATCTCTTGGATACGTCTTTCTAAATGATGGTCAGGTGGGCCAACTAAAGTTGGGCCTGATCATTCATTAGTTGGATGGGCCAAGTATAGTCATGTTAATGGTTGGACCTAATGGATCCTTTTTTGAGAAGGCCAAAGCCAATTGATCAGGGTCTGGGGCAAAATTTAATTACTAAAAATTATTTAGAAAAATAATTGATTATAAATCTATCCTTAGATGTACATGGATGGACCAACCAAAGTTGGACTTGTGTACAGTCTATGTGGATTCTAGTACCCACTAAGAAATTAAGATAATTCCTCGAATTGGAGGTAGAGGCTACCATTTGAATAAAATAGTGAAAAAAATCTTTTGATTAAAGTCCAAATCTTTAGATTTAATGAATTAATTAATAATTAGATTTTAGTTTTTCTTTATGTAGACATGGTCACTTCTCTATCATTCTGATCATTGTTCAACAATGATAAGTTGGTGGGACCCAACTTTGGTAGTTGATACCGAAAGTTGAAGATTGTCCTAGAGCATGAACGGATCCTATATGTGCTGATGGATCCTGCACCGAGGAGCCAACTGTCAATGCACATGGAACAGCTAGAGACACTTATTAGAAGTGGCTCAGTGATCGAACCATGGTGCGCTGCATTATGCTGGCTACGATGAGCGACTAGTTCAGTCGTAAGTTTGAGATAGCTCAGTCAAATGAAATGCTCCAAGTATTGGAGAATTCTTTTGGCACATCCAATGATGTTGAAAGGAACAAGACTAGTTATGCCATCTTCAATGCTAGAATGTGGGATGATGCCTCTATCACTGATCATGTATTGCACATGATCGAGCTGATAGAGCGCTTGAGCAAGCTCGGCTTTTTCTGGCACAAACAACTTAGGAAAGATGCAATATTGGACTCACTATCCAAGTCTTATCTCTCATTCCTTACACATTATAGAATGTCAAAGCCTGAAGTGGACTACCATGGATTACTGGGGTTACTTCAAAACTTTGAGAAGGATCACCAACTCCATAAGGAGTCGGTGAACTTAGTGGGAGGTTCGTCTTCTCGTTCTCGATCCTTTGAAAAAGGGAAGAAGAACAAGAAGAAGAAAGCTAAGAAGGTGCATGTTCATGCTAGGACACCTGTGCAGGCTCAGACCCCAAAGAGCAAGCCCGATAAGAGTTAAGCCGAATGCTTTTTTTATAAGAAGCTGGGGTACTAGAAGGAGATCTGTTCTCAGTACATTGCCTTCCTAGATCCGAATAGGTAGAAAAAGAAGCAAGCTATTGCTGGGCAAGGTATTTATATGATAACTCCTTGTAATTTTTCTATTTATGATATTACTGACTGGATATTGGATACCGATATCCCTTACCATATTTGCAATTCATTGTAGAGGTTGCAGGTCAGTAAAAGATTTGAGCAAGGTGAGAGATTCCTGAACGTTGGAGATGGAAGATCAGTTCCAGTTCTAGCTTTAGAAATTTTGAAACTTGTATTTGAATCTCATACCATTGTTCTTAGTGATTGTCATTTCTGTCCTAGTTTCTTTTTAAATATCATTTCTGTAGGACCTTTTGGCCATGAACAATTTATGAAATTTCAATAAAAAAACGAGTTTGTAATGTCATTGTGAATGGTGTTACTACTTTCTATGGATAATTGAACAATGGTGTATATATGTTATCACAATCTATTAATGTAGTCTATTCTACTGGCAAGCATCCTAGATTAGATAGTGTATCAGATATCTACTTATGGCACTGTGGGCTAGATCATATAAATAAGAATAGGATAAACATGTTGACTCAGGAGAGAATCCTCGAAGTTAATGATTGTAAATCACTTCCAACATGTGAGTCCTGTCTTTTTGGTAAAATGACCAAGTCACCTTTTATTGAAAAAGGTGAGAGAGCCAATGAGCTCTTAGGTCTAGTACATACTGATGTATGTGGACCAATGAGCACAAGTATCAGAGGTGGATATGTCTACTTCATCACTTTCACAGATGATCTATATCTATCTGATGAAACATAAGTCGAATTCTTTTGAAATGTTCAAACGATTCTAAAGTGAAGTAGAAAAACAAACTGAAAAGAGTATTAAAACTCTTCGGTTCGATCGAGGAGGAGAATATCTTTCTGATGAGTTTCTCACATATCTAGAAGAGAATGAAATTTTCTCCCAATGGACACCTCTTGGAACACCATAGCATAATGGTGTGTCTGAAAGGAGGAATCAAAATCTATTAGACATGGTCTGATCCATGATGGGATTTGCTAGCTTGTCGATATCCTTCTGGAGATATGCACTCAAATCAGCTTGTTATCTATTAAATAGGATTCCAAGTAAGTCTATAGTTAAAATCCAATACGAGATATGGACAGGACGTAAGCTAGCACTTTCATACCTTAGGATTTGGGGGTGCCCGATTTATGTCAAATGGTTAGTTACAGACAAACTTGAACCTAGGTCTGATAAGTGTACATTCATAGGGTACCCAATAGAGATCAAAGGATACTATTTCTATCATGCTGATGAACAAAAGATGTTCGTCAGCCTTAGGGCAACCTATTTGAAAAAGAAGTTTCTTGATGAAGGAACTGTTGCCTCTAAGGTTTAACTTGATGAAGTTCAATAGGTAGAAAGTCTGATACAGAATGTTGAACCTAAGTTGGATTTGATCAGATTAGATCCAAACCCTAGTGAACCCGTACCATTAAGGCGATCCGATAGAGTATCCTACCATTCGAATAGATACTATGGATTCTTGGTCTAGCATGGTGATCCCATCAAACTCGATGAGAACAATGAGGATCCAATCACTTATATGGATGCGATGCAGAGATCCAACTCTGAGAAATGGCTAGAAGCCATGAGATCCGAAATGAATTCCATGAAGGTCAATGATGTATGGACATTAGTTGACCCACCTGAAGGAGTTAAACCCATTGGGTGTAAATAGATCTTCAAAAGAAAGAGGGGCACAGACAGAAAGGTGGAGATCTATAAAGCCCATCTGGTTGCCAAGGGTTATCATCAATGTTATGGTATTGACTACGATGAGATATTTTTTCCTATGGCAATGCTTAAGTCCATTCGGATCATGTTTGCCATTCCTGTCCATCTGAACTATAAGATCTAGCGGATGGATGTGAAGACAGCTTTCCTAAATGGAGAGCTAACCGAAGAGGTGTGTATGATACAACCTAAAGGGTTCACATCCATAGATGAGTCCAAGGTGTGCAAGCTTCAGTGATCCATTTATGGATTGAAGTAGGCATCTCGAAGTTGGAACATGTATTTTGATAAAGTGATCAGAACGTATGGCTTCATTAAGAATGAAGAAGATTCCTACATTTACAAATGGGCAAATGGTCCAGTAGTGGTATTTCTTATTTTGTACATGGATGACATTCTCTTAATCGAGAATGATATCCCCGCACTAAAAGGAATAAAAATCTGATTATCATCATAGTTCTCCATGAAGGACTTGGGTGAAGCATCCTACATCCTAGGGATAAAAATCTATAGGGAGAGATCTAAAAGGATGCTTGGTATATCTCAGTCCAAGTACATAGAAACTATGCTGAAGAGGTTCAGCATGGAGAATTCCAAAAAGGACTATCTTCGGGTAGGTTAAGAAATTTCTCTCTTTAAGAAGGATTATCCGACAACTCCTAAAGAGAGAGGCATATGAGTAGAATTCCATATGCTTCGGCAGTGGGGTCTGTTATGTATGCAATGACATGTACAAGATCAAACGTGGCATACTCACTAGGAGTAGTGAGTAGATACCAGTCTGACCCTGGAGAAAATTATTAGAAGATGGTTAAAACAATCCTTAAGTATTTGAGAAATACTAAGGACCAATGGTTGGTTTATGGTGAGTTAGATCTGAAGCTTGTGGGGTTTACAGACTCTAGCTTTCAATCTGACCATGATGATAGTAAAAGTGTGTCAGGATATATCTTTACTCTAAATGGTGGAGCCATCTACTGAAAAAGTTTTAAGCAGCATACAGTGGCTAACTCTGTTTGTGAAGCAGAGTACATGGCAGCATCAGATGCAGCAAAGAAAGCTGTGTGGTAGAGAAAGTTCATCATCGAGCTCGAAGTAGCATCCTCCACTAATGGTCCAGTCCTGCTCTATTGCGACAGCACTGGCGCCATAGCTTAAGCAAAGGAACCGAAGGCATACCAACGAACAAAGCACATTCAGCGTCGCTTCCATTTGGTCCATGAGATAATGGATCGTGGTGATGTCGATCTTTAGAAGATCGACAGAAAGGAGAACCTAGCTGACCCCTTCACTAAAGCCCTGGCAATCAAGAAGTTCGACAACCATAAGTTGAAGATGGGTATTAGATACAATGCCGAGTGGCTTTAGGATAAGTGAAAGTTGTTGAAAATTATATTCTAAAGCCAATCATCAGCCTATTGATGGTTGAGATATTATAATTAATTTGTTAATTAATAAAAATATTTTGGCATCTTTTTTAATCATAAGTTTACATCTTCTAATGAACTCCATTGTTGTGATGAAGTTCTTAGGACTATTTAGTTTTGATAAAGAGAGAATTTATCGATTAGTCCTTAAATTTGTTCATGACCAAATGATAGGCTGTTAATTAGGACGACAGCGTCTATCGAGCATAGGTCGCTATATACCATATAGGTTAGTTGTCCTTTTAACCAAGGTATGTGGAGACACTGGTATGGCATATAGGTGAGATGTATGGGTATATCGTCATTGAATGTGACCAACTCCAGAGCATTCTGCTATCAAGAATGTCTCCGATGGGATATAGGTATAAGTATCCCTTAGACCTGAGATCACCTCAGTGACTTACAAGCAACTCACTATACTTTGGTATTAGACTAACTGAATTTCTAATTCTATAATGAAAGGATTTTGGGCACAGTCAAGTACTTGCGAAGTCATGATCAAGATGGAATTAACCACTTCAAGAGTTGGAGAAGAATATATCGCTGTATTTCAATATAGCAAAATTTTGGCCAGGATAATCCATTAGATGGATTTGGTATTTTAAAATACAATGTGGACAATCTAATCAGAGTTGACAGTTGAACTATGATGTGTCCTACGAGTATTATGGTCAAGGGGATGAATTATATGAAAACTATATCTGCATGGGTTCTAAGGATGGTGTTCCACACCTTCGACCTATCCGACCATCGGGTATCATTGCTAGATGGTCACTTCGATTGGTATAAAAATTTATTTCTATACTATTGACTTTGGTTCAGACCTATGAGGTCACATATATTAGAGCTTATGGTCTGATCAAATGGTTGATCAATGATTAAGAATCGTTCTAGGGTTAAATAATCAATACGATTGATGTTTAACCTAGTGCAAGTGTTGCAAAGGATCGATTAGCAATTGGATTGCTAATTGACTTAATTTGATTAAGCCAATAAGTTGAGATTAAGTCTAATTAAATATGATTTAATTAGATTTGGTTTGGTCTTGATTGGATCAAGTTCAATTGGTTAATTGGATAAGCCAAGTGCAAGGAAAAACTAGTCCTAGTCTAACTAGGACTCGAATTAACCCAATTTTCTAATTTGATTAAAAAATAAATTAGA
>QRFJ01003339.1:74905-99909 GCA_006176705.1 Cocos nucifera
TTTTTTTTTGAGAGGTTCTCAGATCAGCAAACCTCTCATCTTTTTTCATATTTTGGAGGGTCAATTTGAAATTTAAGAAAGAGCATCAGATGACCATCGAAGAAGGATAACAGCTAGTACTAGCATGCTGTTGTTATTCTGCATGACTTTAGATCAGAGATCGTAGGCTCGTAATGCGATGACTCCCTAAGCGAAGTGTGTGGTGCGTCATTTGGACTTCATCCTCAAGCCTAGATCAATAATTAGAAGTCTAAAACTTGCTCAGTAATTAGATTCTGATCTATAAACCATTTATACTGCATTTGATGTAGTGTAGATCTGTTGATTGATCAATTCCTTTCTTTCTATTTGATTTAATTTTTGATTTAATGTCATGCCTTAATCATATAATAAATCTGAGATCTAGGTGTTTACATGGTTAATTAAATAAATTTTAGATTTATTCAAGTCTTTTGCTACAAGATCTTGAAAAAGTTTTAAGATCTACTTGTAAAACCCTAGATCTGGTTCCTTTAGTGGCAACCCATCAGAATTGAAAATGAACCTCTTAGTGTAGCTACTTGTGTGATTGAGTTTTTCTATCTTGAGCCATGACAGGATTTGGATTAACATGAACTTGTCAAACCCAATATTCATCATATGAATTAATCATTCGATTCGAGTTTGATGTGAAATTCTAATAGAAATTCTTTTTATCATCTTCACACTGCCATGGCCATGGGCTTATGGACTCAATTTCATGATCATCATAGAGCTACTCCTCATCTACCGAGGTAGATAGATCCCTTATTTGTGCAATCCAATTCCTATAATGAATATCTATAGCCAACATACACCTCAGGGTTCCAAATAACTAGGAGATCGAGTTATGGTGTAGTCAAACTATAACACCCTCAAGATGAACTATCAATGAACCTCAGGTCAAAGAACCAGACACACCACTACAGCATTGAACTATAAGTGGTGTGGTGCTCTCAAGCCTTGGGAGGCCATGGGCAGAGCTAGGGTGAGGGCTCTAGGGAGGCTAGGATAGGTGTGGTCCTAGGAGCAGGACAGGAGTTGTCCTAGGGTGAAGGTGGCATGTAGCTCTCCACGGGCTCGAGGTTCGAGTATTGAGGGCCTCAAGGGACTTGGTTGGTGCTTCGAAGATCTAAAATTCAAGGTGAAGCAAGGAATCAAAGTTGGAGAATCAAGACTATAGAAAGAAGATTTTCTATAGGTTAGTTGGCTCAGTCCAAAATTGGGTCGGCTAAGTCTCAGAGCATAGGCAAAACAAAAAGATCAAGTTTTGGGATAGTAGGCATGGCACAAAACTAGGCCGGCTCAGTTTCAAACTGAGCCAACCCAGTGGAACTTAGCCGGCTCAGTGCTGAGACTGAGTCGGCTCAATCAGCACTGAGCTGGCTCAGTGCGCAGGCAGAGTTACATGAGGGTCTATTTTGGGCTAGGGTCTAAGTTGATCCTAAGGGTCTTAAAGCCTGGTTTAAGAAGTCTTAAGGAGGCTAATTCATGTATGGGTTGGGATTAGATCTAGGGGACGAGAGCATGTGAGACTTGGGCTCGATGAGTGCTTTCATGTAAGGGAATTTTTTGAGTTGGGGTTTATTAAGATTCATGTGGGAACTCTAGGGTATATAAATCAGGACATTGAAACTTTTATAATAAGAAGGGAATACAATTGAGCTTTTCTTTCTAACTCTCTTCTCTCTAGTTCCAACACCAAAATCCTAGATTCTCTCATCTTTCTTAGATCTTCTTCAGTTTGCTAGATTAACACCTAGGTTTACTCAAAAGATCGGATCTACTGCTATGGCTCCAAGTAGTCGTAGGAACAACAGTTGGTATCAGAGCCAGATTGAGCGTGAAGGAGGAAGAAGATCAATTTTCAGCATAGATCAGCAGTGAGATTCAGATATAAAGGCTTTCTCTAGGCTTCGTGAGGAAGGAAGAGATCACAAGGCTGCTGTCCACCATCCCTAATCAAGGTATTTCTCAAATCTATCTGTTTGCTATTATTTGATTCGGCTTGATCATGAAAAACACTAGGTTAAAGGTAGGATTAGAGAAGTTTGATGGAAAGAAAAGTTTTATGATGTGGATGGTAAGGGTAGAGGATCTGCTAGTTTAAATGAGGTTGGATTTGGTCTTAGAAGATAGACCGAAGGAGATCACAGACAAGGAGTGGATGTTCTTGGAGAAAAGGGCATATGCCACGATTAGGGCTTGTTTGGCAGATGAGGTTTTGTATGGTGTGTTGGAGGAGAGAACACCTAAGAAATTATGGTCGAGGTTGCAGTAGTGGTACATGGGGAAGAGCATGTGCAACAAGTTGATGCTGAAGAAGCAATTGTATAGCCTTCGGATGTAGGAGGGTGAGGATGTTGCGGGGCATATTCAGTGATTCAATCGGATGAGCATGGACTTGCTCAATATAGGGTTGGATTTAGAAGAGGAGGATAGGAGTCTATTGTTGCTGTGTTTGCTATCTAAGAGCTTCAATCCATTGGTGACAACTTTGCTGTATGGTAAGGAGACACTGATGTATGAGGAGATCGTATCAGTGCTCAGGTCCAACGAGTAGTGGGAATGAATGACGAAGAGGAAGATCTTCTAGGAGAGTCTTGTGGTTTCAGAGAAGCACAGGAAAGGGAAGAAGAAGGGCGAATAGAAGGACAGCAAGGGATCCAATAGATACTTTAAGTGTGGAGAAGCAGAGCACTTTAAGTGGGAGTGTCAGCTTTGGAAGAAGTGCAAGGGAGGAGAAAACTCGGATTTTATTAGTACGGTCACTGAAAGTGAAGATTCGGATGAGCTCTTGGTGGTCACGAAGGAGCCTGCAGGATGCGGTGTATCTGAGATGGTTTTGGATAGGTCTACGAGTGCAGAAGGTCCGAAGGATCAGCGATGGTGTTTGAGGTACAATAGCAGGCCCAACAGTACAGCATTGGGTGGTTGGCCTCTAGGGACTCAGAGATAAAGTTGGCTTCTATGGCATCAGAGAGACTTCAGTTTCAGGTGGAGTATCGAACAGAGGTGGCTTCACAGATGGAGGAAGCTGTGACACGAGTTCAGAGCAGGGGGTGCAGAGGGAGGACCTATATCCCAGCACTAGTGCCGGGGCTGTACAGATCCAGGTGGAGAGGATTGTGTAGGAAGATAGGCATGACTCTGAGGGGACAGTGTCAGGTGGAGCATCAGGATATGCGGCGAGTGTCGGTAAAGGAACGTTGCATGATCTCTAGAAAAGTTTAGAATAAGTGATGCAGCTGTCAAGCAGAAGGATATCTATAACTTCAAAGGTGGTGCAGAGAAACAAGCCAAGAACTTTAGTGATGGAAGCGGTCATCTCGAAGGCCTCAAAGAGAGTTCAGCAGCTGAAGATGAATGGTAGTGGCAAGGTGAGCATGAGAGGCTATCAGAACATACAGGAATAGCAGGATCGTGTAGGAGGATGTTGCTAGGTGTACCAAGGCTTGGGTGCACCAAGGTGGAGATTGTAGGTGGTGTGGTGCTTCCAAGTCTTGGGAGAACATGGGCAGAGCCAAGGTGAGGGCTCTGGGGAGGCTAGGATAGGTGTGGTCTTAGAACTAGGACAAGAGTTGTCCTAGGATGGAGGCGATATGTAGCTCTTCACGAGCTTGAGGTTCAGATATTGAGGGCCTCAAGGGGCTTGGTTAGTACTTTGAAGATCTGAGATTCAAGGTAGAGCAAGAAACCAAAGTCAGAGAATCAAGACTATAGAAGGATGATTTTCTGCAGGTTAGCAAGCTCAGTCCAAAATTGGGTCGGCTAAGTCTCAGAGCATAGGCAAAATAGAAAGATCGAGTTTTGGGACTACAGGCATGGCACGGAACTAGGCTGGCTCAATTTTAGATCGAGCCGACCGAGTGGAACTTAGCCAGCTCAATACTGAGACTAAGCCGACTCAGTGCACGGGCAGAGTTATGTGAGGGTTTGTTTTGGGCTAGGGTCTGGATTGATCCTAGGGATCTTAAGGCCTGGTTTGAGAGGTCTTAAGGGGGCTAATTCATGTATGGTTTGGGATTAGATTTAGGGGATGAGAGCATGTAAGACTTAGGCTCGGTGAGTGCTTTCATGTATTGGGTTAGCCTAAGAAAGTTTTTTGAGCTGGGATTTATTAGGGTTCATGTAGAAACTCTAGGGTATATAAACAAGGACATTGTAACTTTTACAGTAAGAAGAAAATATAATTGAGCTTTTCTTCCTAACTCTCTTCTCTTTTCGCTCTGGTTCCAACACCAAAATCCTAGATTCTCTCATCTTTCTTAGATCTTCTTCAGTTTGCTGAATTAACACCTAGGTTCATGCAAGAGATCGGATCTATGGTTATGGCTCCGAGCAGCCATAGGAACAACATGAACCAGTCATTGACGAGAAGGTAGACTTTCTTATGACTGCTCTGATGGAAAGCAAGTAGGATTTCTAGCTCTAATTTCGAAACTTTTTTGAAAAATAATTATAGTAAAAATAAATATTAATCTGATTAATTTTAAAGAGCTATAGATCTAATCTACAAATCCTATATTATCAGGATCTAATATGATATACATACATGCTTTGAAATTTGAAAATAAAACAGCTGCAAATAGTAAAATAATTTTACTAATCTATGTGTTCAGAATACATTATCTTGCATGAGTAGATGAACTCTATAATCAAATCACCACCGATCTAATCACCAAGTAGATCTGATCATTACAACATAGCTACACACATGTCTAGCCTCCATGGATGGTCCACACGAGATCCTAATCCCGATCGACTCCTTCCAAGTGCTAGCTCGATGAAGAATGCTCCTGACGGCTAGATCTGATCAAATAATTTTGATCTCTCTCTATCAAAACTTTGGATACTCTAGATCAATAGGATAGGTAGAAGAGAGGATAATAAAGTACTCAAAAAAATTTCACGAAGATCTGATGCTCAGATCTTGTGAAATTAGAATAGAAACCCTAGATCAAGATCTAGGGTAGCACAGCAGTCAAACCTTGGCACCTAGTTTTCTCTCTCAATTTTTCTTCTTAGATTTTTTTCTTATTTTTTTTAGGCTATGAAAGGGCTCATAAACTAGAGGAGAGGAGTCTCAAAAGAAATATTGCCTATAAAAAATTCCAAGAATTTTATATAGGGTGAATAAGTCAAGGTGGCATGTGGAAGAGTTGGGATGAAGTGGTTTGCTATTTGAATTCAAATCCTATTTGAATTCAAATTGCAATCAGATAAAACCCATCCATTTAGGACGTGAGAAGGGAGGGCAAAAGCCTTCTTTTGCATGGAAAAAATTCATTAGAACATCTTTCTCGTGGAGAAAAAAAAGGGTGCAAAGAGGGTGAGGTGGCACATGGAAGACTAGGTCAAACTAGTCTCATAATAATTCGTCTAATTGAACCAACCCAATCTAAATTGGTTAGGCCCAATTAGATCAGATTAAACCTAACTTATTTAGGATTAATTAGACTTAATTAAATCTTAATCAAATTAGAAATTAAATAAGCCCAAACCCTAATTAATTCAGCGATCATACTTCCTCGATGATTAGGTCATCTCATAACCTAATTGGGTCAAACTTAACTAAATCTAATTCAATTGAACTTAATTCAAAAATAATTACTTAATCAAATTAATTTAATTATTTATCAAATCACTAACTAAATCCCTCATTAATATAAAGTTCAAATCCAGTAGATATCTGGATAATAGAGTCCCATCAAAATAAAACTCTTGATCGAAGAGTCCCAAACCAGTGAGACTCTTGATCCCGATGTTTGAAATGAGTGGAACTCATCATCATAGAATCCAGACTCTTGATCATAGAGTTTCAAATCCAGACTCTTGATCATAGAGTCCCAGATAAGTAGGACTCAAAGTTCTAAAGTAGTAGGACCCTTGGTTGAAGAGTCCTAGTCCAGTGGGACACTTGACCATGGAGTCCTAGACTGGGACTCCTGATCACAGAGTCCCAGACAACCAGGACTCAGAGTCCTAATGCAGTAAGACTCTCAATCGAAGAGCTTCAGTCCAGTGAAACTCTTGACCATAGAGTCCCAGTCCAGTGGGACTCTTCACTAGCCATCAGATCAGGCAGGAACCTCTAGTATGTGTGACCACACAAGTTCGAACCTAAGTCGGTAGCATAAGAACCACTTTCTGTACTAATTGAAGTGACCATCTAGCAATGGTACCCGACATTCGGATAGATCGAATAGTCATAATCGCAATATTTAGAACCTACGGAATATGGTTACCGCATAATTCATCCCTTTGACTTCTGTGTATGAGGATAACTCAAAGTTAAACTGTTAACCTTGAAAGATACATCCAAATCATGTCTCAAAGCAATTAGCCCCGTGACTCCTCACTAGGACTATCCTGACCAAGAATTTGCTAAATTCAAACATAATTGAACACAGCACATGAACCAAAGTGGTCAATCCCATCTTAACTAATACACCAACTCCTCAAGTACTTGACTATGCCCAGAAAACTTTTGTCACTAAATTAGAATTTCAGATAGTCCGACATCAAAGTATAGTGAGTTGCTTGAAAGTCACTATGGTGATCTCAGGTTGGAGTGATACTTACCCATATTCCTATCAAAGCAAATCTTGATAGTAGAAAAGCTCTAGAGTTGATAACATTCAGTGCAGATGTACCCTTATATCTTACCTGCATGCCATACCAATGTCTATACACTCCTTGGTTAAGAGGATAACTAATCCATATGGCACACAATGATCTACACTCGATAAACATTATCATCCTTGGTAACAACATATCATTTGATTGCGAATAGGTTTAAAGACTATGCAACAAATCCTCCTTTGTGTTGGAAAATGTATGCCAAAGCCAATCGTCAGCCTGTTGATGATTGAGCTACTTTATATTTATAATTGATTCATTAATAAATAAAATATATTTTTGATATTTTTCATCATAAGTATTCATCTTCTAATGAACTCCATTATTGTGATGAAGTCCTTAGGACTATTTAGCTTCGATAAAGAGAGGATTTATCGATTAGTCCTTAAATTTATTCACGGCCAAATGATAGGCTGTTAATAAGGACGACATCATCTATCAAGCACAGATCGCTGTATGCCATACAGGTTGGTTGTCCTCTTAACCAAGGAGTGTGGAGACACTGGTATGACATACAGGTTAGATGTATGGGTACATCATCATTGAACGTGACCAACTCCAGAGCATGCTACTGTCAAGAATGTTTCTGATGGGATATAGGTACAAGTATCCCTTAGACCTAAGATCATCTCAGTGACTTGCAAGCAACTCACTATATTTTGGTACCAGACTAACTGAATTTCTAATTCAGTAATGGAAGGCTTCTGGGCATAGTCAAGTACTTGCGAAGTTAGAGTGTGATCAAGATGGGATTAATCACTCCAAGAGTTGGAGAAGAATGTATCACTGTATTTCAATATAGCAAAACCTTGGCTAGAAAATCCATCAGATGGATTTGGTATTTTGAAATACAATGTAGACAACCTGATCAGAGTTAACAGTTGAACTCTGAGGTGTCCTATGAGCATTTTGATCAAGGAGATGAATTATATGAAAACTATATCCGTATGGGTTCTAAGGATGTTGTTCTATACATTCGACCTATCCGACCGTCGGGTACCATTGCTAGATGGTCACTTTGATTGGTATAGAATTTTGTTACTGACTTAGGTTCGAACCTATGAGGTCACATACATTAGAGCTCATGATCGAATTGGATGGTTGATCAATGATTAAGAATTATTCTAGGATTAAACAATCAATATGATTGGTGTTTAACCTAGTGCAAGTGTTGTAGGAGGATCGATTAGCAATTGGATTGTTAATTAGCATAATTTTATTAAGCCAAAAGTATGAGATTAAGTCTAATTAAATATGATTTAATTAGATTTTGTTTGGACTTGATTGGATCAAGTCCAATTGGTTTATTGGATAAGCCAAGTGCAAGGAAAAAACTAGTCCTAGTTCAACTAGGACTTGGGTTAACCTGCTTTTCTAATTTGATTAGAAAATTAAATTAGAATTAAATATAATTTAATCTAATTTAATTAAACCTTTAAATGGGTTAGGGCCTTATTTAATTGAGTTGGTTTACTCTTGATTTTATTTGGTTAAAAGGTCTTGTTTGACCAAATCAAAATAGGAGTCCTAATGTGACTAGGACTCCCTAACCTTGCGCCACCTTAGCCCACGCTCCCCACGCCCATTTTTCTTTATTTTATGCATGAGATCTTCTCTCCCTGATGTTCATGCACACCCCTCTCTCCCTCCTTTTCTCATAAGGCAAATTATTGGAAGATCAAGTCAAAAGGGGAGTTAGTTTTGCTTCAGGATTCTATGAGATAGAATCCATGTTGACCAAAACTTTTCTCCCTTGTGTGCCACCCCCTCTTCTATTTTTTCTGCACTATTTCCATGATGAGAAAGGATAATTTTATGTGTTCTCCCTTGCTAGATTCACAAAAAAATCAGAGGAGGGGTGCCCAAGAGTTGGGCGACCCAAGCACTTGCCAAATCTAGTCCTGTCTTGTCTAGTTTTTGACCTAGATAAGTACTCTTCTTTTTCTCTATTTATTGGATGAATTTTTGGTTGAAATTTTTGTAAAATATAGAACTTGAGAGAGGTTTTGGGTGTGCAAAAATTAGAGAAAGAGAGTCCTTGGGCATGGTGGTTCTATAGGCACCAAACTAGGTGTCTAGGTGAGAGAAAAGAGAAGAAGAAGAGGATTTTCTTCTAGGGCTATTTTATTCTTCATCTCTCCTCCTTTCTTTGAGCTTTTTCTAAGAGAGTCTTAGATCAAAAAACTCTTCTCTTCCTTCTCATATTTTGAAGAGTTCAATTTTTAAAGAAGAGAGCATTGGATTGATTGTCGAAAAAGGATCAGCACGGTACTAGCATGCCATGCTGATTTCCTGCATCGGACTTCAAATCAGAGTTCACAGGCTCGTATGGACGACTCCTAGAGATCGGACATGTGTGCAACTCATGACTTCATTCTCAAGCCCGAATATCAAGTTAGAATATCTAACATGCATAGGTAATAGATCTGATCTATTGATTTCATACCTCCATTAGATGTAGTGTAGATCTAGGTTGATGTGATCAACCTTTCCTTCTTGTTTATCTTTTTAATTTTTGATTTAATATCATACCTTGATCATGTAATAGATATGAGATCTAGATATTTACATATTTATTTAAACAAATATTTAATTTATTTAAGTCTTTCGCTATCTGATCTTGAAAAAGTTTCAAGATCTATCCGTGAAATCCTAGATCTGGTTCCTTCAATAGGTATTAGAGCCTAGGATCTTATTATATGATTTTTGTGCATGTTTAGATTATTTCTTAGATTAGATTTAATTTATAATTTAATTATTATATCTAAAATTAAAAATCTAAATCTCACAAACTGCTATAAGGTTATCCTACCGTAAGGTTTATCTCTTATAGTGAAAAGGTTATCCTAGTTCATAATGATCTGACTCTAATCATAAATTTATTAGATTTAATATAATTTTATTTATAATTTAATAAATTTAAAATAGTTTTAGATCTAAAAATAAAAATTTTAGATTGCACAAACTGTCATAAGATTGTCCTGCTGTAAGGTTTACCTCTTATAGTGGAAAGATTGTCCTAGTATGTACTGATCTAAAATATTAATCATGAAATTTTAGATTAAATCTAAAAAATTTTATGATCTAATTAAAAATATTTTAATCTAATTTTAATTATCATAAATATATTAGATTTGATCTAGAAAGATTTATGATTGATTATTTTTGAAATTATTTCAATTACATGAACCTGTTTAGATTAGATCTAAAGTAGTTTCATATTTATTTTACTTGCATATTGATTATTAATCAAACATGCAACTTGGTTGATAGAATCATGTTATAAAAATATTTTACAAATATGAAAACCATTTTCAAAAAGTTAACTCCCAACCCTCAGCCCAAAACTTAATTAAGAATTAAGAAGTTGTTTGATTAGATTCCAGGATTGTAAATTAAAGATCCTATGACATGAATCATAACACATTGGGTTAATGGGTTAGTGGGGATTAGGTCCATTAATTGGGTTAGACCTAAGATTAGATTAAAGAATTGACTTAATTAGAGAATTGACAAAATCTAATCAATTGTTGTCTTAGATTAGGTCAAAGATTCTCTAGATCAATTATAATAGTTGTGGTTGGTGAAGTCCATGTCTTTAACAAGAATCAAATGGACTTGATTCTTGGCTAAGTGGTCTAGCTCAAACTGTTAGGTTGATCTAATCAAGACTAATTAAATCAGTTGGTGTCTAAGATAAGTTTGGAACATACGATCGATGGTTTTTTATTGGCAGTCTGCTTACCTGGCCATTTTTGATGGTGTCTAAGGCAATCTTTGGTAGACCCTCCCACTGATCTTACTTACCTGGCCTTCTTGGTGAGATTAAGTTTTGATTTGATTATTTGACAATTTGAGTTGATCCATGTCAGCTAGGTAAATTAGTGTGACTGATTTAGATGTTCCTAGACCAGCCTATTAATGGTCTCCCTTAAGCTGACTTGGTGAAGCTAGTGGGAGGACCATGACAAGATAGTTAATCTGATCTTTTTTCTAAATCAAATTAATTAAATTCTCTAAAATTATTAGATCTTTAAAATGAAATAGTTATTATAATAACTAGATCATAACCTTTCATTAAGTGGATGATAATGGGCCCATTAGTTGGATAATCATTGGAGGCCCATAGGCCTGGTGCTTATCCGCTAATGAAATTATCATTTATAATATGATTTCTTGATCGCATCTCTCTAAATGGTGGTTAGGCATACCAACCATAGTTGAGCTTAATCATCCATTAGTTAGATGGATCAAGTATGATCATGTTAATGGTTGGACCTAACCAGGACTTTCAATGAAGATCTTAGCCTACTGAAAAGATACCTGGGGCAAAATTAAATTACTAAAAATTATTTAAAAAAATAATTGATTATGAACCTACCCTTAAATGTACATAGGTTGACCAACCATAGTTGGGCTTGTGTGCAGTCTATGTAGATTCTAGTATCCACTAAGAAATTAGAATAATTCCCCGAATTGGAGATAGAGGCTACCAATTTGAATAAAATAGTAGGAGAAAAATTTTGATTAAAGTTCAAATCTTTAGATTTAATGAATCAATTACTAATTAGGCTTTTGATTCTTCTTTATGCAGTTAAACCCTAACCATAGTTGTTCCATTCATTATTAGACAGTGATTAACTTATGGGACCTAACTTCGATAATAAGTATCAAAAGTTGAATATTGTTCAGCAGCATGAAGTGGTTTGTGTTGGGGCCTCTATGCCCAATTTAAACATAAGATTCAAGAATAACCTAGATCAGGTAGAGTGCTTTCATTATAAGAAGCAAGGGTATTGGAAGAGGAACTATCCTCAGTATCGTGATTTCCATGACCCCAACAGATTGAATAAGAGAGATGAGCAAATAGTTATTGATCAAGGATGTTATATGATAATATCTTATAATTTCTCTATTTATGATATTTCTACTTAGATATTGAATACTGAAAGTCCAGTCCATATTTGCAATATATTGCAAGGACTTCAAATTAGTAGAAGATTTGAGAATAATGAGCGATTCCTGAATGTTGGAGATGGAAAGTTTGTTCTAGTTCTAGCTATGGGAATAGTTCAACTTATTCTCAATACCAATATTATTTCCTTAAATGAATGTCATTATTATCCTTCCTTTCTGATAAATATAATCTCTGTTAGCCTTTTGTCTAAGGATAGTTATCATTTATCTATAAAGAGAGATTATTGTGATATCATTATGAATGATGTTACAATAATGCAAGGACAATAAAGAAATGATTTTTATATTTTATTACAACCTGTGAGTGTAATGTACACTTTTAGAAAACACCCTAGATTAGATAATATCTCTAATATCTACCTATGGCACTTATACTAGGTCACATTAATGAGAACAGGATAAACAGGTTGATCCAAGAAGAAATCCTCGAAGTCAGTGATTGTGAATCACTTTCGACCTATGAGTTCTGTCTTCTTAGAAAAATGACCAAATCACCTTTTATTGGAAAGGATGAAAGAGCTATTGAGCTCTTCGATCTAATACATACTGATGTATGTGGACCAATGAGCACAGGTGCTAGAGGTAGATATTTCTACTACATAACTTTCACAGATGATCTATCCAGGTATGGATATATTTATCTGATGAAGCGTAAGTTGGATTCATTTGAAATGTTCAAAAAATTTTGAAATAAAGTAGAAAAGTAAATTAAAAATAATATTAAAACTCTTCGATTAGATCGAGGAGGCCAATATCTATCCAGTGAGTTCTTGACATATCTAGGAGAGAATGGGATTCTCTCATAATAGACTCCTTCTGGGACACCACTGAAGGGAAATCCTGATTTCCCGATCCAGGTTCGTTCAGATCTGATCAGATCAAGAGATATATTTCAAAATTTTTTCTCTTGATCCCAATCAGATCTTGATATGTTTCAGATCTGATTCTTATTATTTTAATAAAATAAAATTAAAAAGATAAATTAAATCAAATTTAATTTACTTGATCTGGGTAATCCTATTACCCTGTAGATGATCCTGATTGCAGCGGAAGATTCTGGATCTAGCCACGCAAGTGCCTGGCCTCTACCGGTATCTACTCGGGTTGGATCTAGAGATCCTCTTCTTCTCTATCACGTCTCCAAAAATTAGATCTGGATCTGATCTGAAGGATCTTCAAAACTCCTTTTGAAGATCAGCAGTCGTCCTTTGCAGCAGTGCAGCCTTCTTGCTTTTGATCGCCTTTCTTTGATCTGGAATCGCACCAACCAAAAAGTCCAAAACTCCTTTTGGACATGGAGAGGAGAAGGAGGAGAATGGTTTAGGCATGGAGGAAGAGGGGAGAGGCAGCCTTGGGGCGTGGGAAATCTCTATTCAATTCATTTGAATCTGAGTTGGGCGCAGGGTCTTATTTATAGACTAAGCTGTGATCCAACTCCTCTTCTTCTCAACCAATCACAACCCTTTGTGAAATCAGATCTAAATCTGATTGGTTGGAATAGAGTCCCCTGGATTCCTCCTTAGAGGGTGCCTAAGACCAGTCAAACTGGATTCTTAGTAGAACTCTGATTGGAATCCAAAAGGAGGTGGAGTCCTTGTCCAACAAGGACTCCTAGGCGCCTCCAACTTGGGCGCACGCCTAGGGTGGCGTGCGCCCTCCTCCTTGCCAGGTTCTGGTAGGGGGACAGGCCCCCACCAGCTCTCCAATAGGTGCATGACATGTGGTCAAAAGTCAAAGTGTCAATGGTCAACATTTGACCAGTCAAAGGTAGACTTTTGACCAAAGTCAAAGAACAAGAAATGGCAGGTGACCAAAAATGGCAGGTAATGTCTTACAAAATAAGACAACCTTCTCTAACTTGGACAACCTCCAGTCAGACCATATGAAGGCCTCTGTGTTTCTCGCCTAGGCCCCCGGACATTTGAAGGGAAATCCTGATTTCCCGGTCCAGGTTCGTCCAGATCTGATTAGATCAAGAGATATATTTCAAAAATTTTCTCTTGATCTTAATCAGATCTTGATATGTTTCAGATCTGATTCTTATTATTTTAATAAATAAAATAAAATAAGATAAATTAAATCTAATTTAATTTACCTGATTTGGGTAATCCTATTACCCTGTAGATGATCCTGATTGCAGCGGAAGGTTCTGGATCTTAGCCACGCAAGCGCCTGGCCTCTACCGGTATCCACTCGGGTTGGATCTGGAGAATCCTCTTCTTCTCTATCACACCTCCAAAAATCAGATCTGGATCTGATCTGGAGGATCTTCAAAACTCTTTTGAAGATCTGCAGTCGTCCTTTTGCAGCAGCGCAGCCTTCTTGCTTTTGATCGCCTTTCCTTGATCTGAATCGCACCAAACTAAGTCCAAAACACTTTTGGACGTGGAGAGCAAGGGGAGAAGAGAGTATGGCATGGAGAAGGAGGGGAGAGGCAGCCTTGGACGTGGGAAATCTCTATTGAATTCACTTAGGATTAGGGTTGGGCGCAGGGTCTTATTTATAGACCTCTTGTGATCCAACTCCTCTTCCTCTCAACCAATCACAACCCTTTGTGAAATCAGATCTAAATCTGATTGGTTGAAAAAGAGACCCCTGGATTCCTCCTTAGAGGGCGCCTAAGACCAGTCAAACTGGATTCTTAGTAGAACTCTGATTGGAATCCAAAAGGGAGGTGGAGTCCTTGTCCAACAAGGACTCCTAGGCGCCTCCTACTTGGGCTCACGCCACCCTTGGCGTGCGCCCTTCTCCTTGCCAGGTTCTGGCAGGGGGACAGGCCCCCACCAGCTCTCCAATAGGTGCATGACATGTGGTCAAAAGTCAAAGGGTCAATGGTCAACGTTTGACCAGTCAAAGGTAGACTTTTGACCAAAGTCAAAGAACAAGAAATGGCAGGTGACCAAAAATGGCAGGTAATGTCTTACAAATAAGACAACCTATTCTGACTTGGACAACCTCCAGTCAGACCATATGAAGGCCTCTGATTGAGCACAAACTCCTTTGGCTCAGTCAGGACAACTTATTTATGATAGTAAAAGAAGAACGTTAGGTTCAATCGAGTGCTAGCACGATTTCCTTGAACCTAATTGAATCTCATTCAGATCAATTGAACTAGATCAGTTCAATTGATGATCACCAGATTCAAACCCTTGTTTGTGTGACCCAGTTAGGTTCAGTTCTGTATGGTAATGGGATATGTCATGATCTCTATCATAGACATCATCGAAACTCCTTTCGATGGATCAGAACTCTTCTGATTCGAACAGCTAGAATGATCGATCATCTAAATCATTCTAATTGCTCCCAAAATCCACCAGTGACACCTAGCAGTATATGGTGGCAACCCATCAGAGCTGAATGCGAACCTCTTGGTGCAGCTACCTGTGTGATTCAGTTCTTCTATCTTGAGCCCCGATCAGATTAGGGTTAAGGTGAACTCGTCAAACCCTAGTCTCTGTCATATGATGTAATCATTCGATTCGAGTCCAATGTGAAAATCTAAATAGAAACTCTTTCTATTATTTCACTCTACCATGGCCATGGATTTCTGGACTTGATTCTCATGATCATCATAGGGCTACTCCTCTACCACCGAGGTAGATAGATCCCATCTTGATGCAATCCAGTTCCTACAATGAACATGCTATAGCCAACATACACCTCAGGGTTCCATATGGCTAGGAGACCGAGTAATGGTGTAGTCAAACTATAACACCCTCAAGGTGAACTGCCGATGCATCTCAGGTCAAAGAACCAGACACACTACTGCAGCATCGAGTCAGTCATTGACGAGAAGGTAGACTTCCCTAATGACTACTCGAGGTGGTCACGCTCAGTGCCCTCGTTCTCTAACGAGTACCTGTACTCTCGCTCCGGTGTCTCCACACCGTAGACTCAAGACTCATCTACTAAAGAGAAGCGATCGTACACCAACCTTCCGGATCAATCACCATCCTCGTGATGATCCTATGGTCGGGAGCTGTTTATGAGTTAATAATGATTATTCATGTCTTAAATTTTCAACTCTTGAAAATATGAATTATCATTACCATTAACTCAAAGGATGTATCACAGACACTAAATACACATGTGTGATAGAAAATAACCCATTTCATTAATTATAGTCAAAATTACAATTTTGCCCCTAGAAGTGTATTACAAGTGTCAGCCAATTCTGGCTTCTAGGGCACATATATCTAACAATCTCCCACTTGTCCTAAAGCCAATTGGCTACAAGTCTAAGTCCCATCTTCTCAAGGTGGGCTTCGATCTTCTGCTGGCCCAACGGCTTTGTAAGTGGGTCTGCCACATTATCTGTGGAGTTGACTCTCTTGACCTCAACGTAACCTTTCTCAAGGTAATCGCGGATGAGATGGTATCACCGTTTGCTTGGAACTCTTCCAGCACAAACAGTCTGCCAGATGTCGACTTTCGATCATCTATATCGGACATGAAGTCCGAGTCTGTGTATCCCTGAACTTGGAGTTCTCCATTACCAAAGACCAACATCATATCCTTAGTTCTTCTCAAGTACTTAAGGATACATTTCACAGAAGTCCAGTGTTCTTCACCTGGATTTGACTGATATCTGCTTGTGACACTCACAGCATGGGCTATATCAGGTCGTGTACATAGCATGGCATACATGAGGCTCCCTATTGCAGAAGCATAAGGGATCTTGCTCATGCGTTCTATTTCCTCAGGTGTGCTGGGGCACATCTTCTTGGAAAGATGAATACCATGTCTGAAGGGTATTAATCCCCTCTTAGAGTTTTCCATACTAAACCTCTTTAGTACTTCCTCTATGTACATCTTCTGTGAAAGTCCTAGCATCCTATTCGGTCTATCCCTATAGACCTTAATTCCTAGAATAAAGGATGCTTCACCTAGGTCTTTCATGGAGAATTCCTTAGACAACCACATCTTGACTGATGTCAACATGGGAATATCATTCCCAATAAGGAGGATGTCATCCACGTACAATACGAGGAAGACAACAGCGCTCCCACTGACCCTTTTGAAAACACATGGTTCCTCTTCATTTTTGATGAAACCAAACTTTTTGATCACATCATTGAAACGAGTGTTCCAGCTCCGAGATGCTTGCTTAAGTCCATATATGGACCTTTGCAGCTTGCAAACCTTGTGATCAGTATCACTGGATGTGAAACCTAGCGGCTGTTCCATATAGATATCTTCCTCAAGATATCCATTTAGGAATGCCGTTTTCACGTCCATTTGCCATATTTCATAATCGAAATAGGCTGCAACAGCAAGCAATGTGCGGATGGATTTTAGCATAGCTACCGGGGAAAAGGTATCCTGATAGTCAATGCCTTCACGTTGACTATAACCTTTTGCCACCAGTCTAGCCTTGAATGTCTCCACATTCCCATCTGCACCAATCTTTCTCTTGAAGATCCATTTACACCCAATAGGTACTATACCTTCTGGTGGATCTACCAAGGTCCAGACTTGGTTTGAGTGCATCGAGTCGATCTCTGACTTCATTGCCTCAAGCCATTTCTCGGAGTCGATATCTGATATCGCCTCGTTGTAGGTTTTGGGATCATCACCATGAGCACCATTACCTATGAGGAACATTTCCTCTACGTCCTCTGAAATAATACCTAAGTATCTTTCAGGGGGACGGGAAACTCTTTCCGATCTACGAGGTGGAGGAGGTAGTGTTCTTATTGGCTCAACCTGATTTGGTTCCACTTGGTCCTTAGCTCTTTCTGCTTGTGAGACTTTCTCATCAAGCTTAATCTGCTTTCCAATGCCACTATCTTGAATAAACTATTTTTCAAGAAATATGGCATGTCGACTCACAATCACATTGTGGTCTTCTGGAATGTAGAAATAGTATCCTAATGACTCTTTAGGATATCCTATGAATCGAGCTCTAAAGGACCTAAACTCTAACTTGTCCGCTTGTTGTCTTTTGACATAAGCCGGACAACCCCAAATTCTGAGATGACTCAGACTTGGTTTCTTACCGTGCCATATCTCATACGGTGTGGTAGGAACGGTTTTAGAGGGAACCCTATTCAGTAAATAGATTGAAGTTAATAATGAATGTCCCCAAAGAAAATCTGGGAGGTCTGTGAAGCTCATCATGGATCGAACCATATCCAATAGAGTCCGATTTCTCCGTTCTGAAACCCCGTTGAGTTGAGGTGTTCCTGGTGGAGTCCATTGAGAGACTATGCCATTTTCCTTAAGATAGTCTAGGAATTCCCGGCTAAGGTATTCACCTCCTCGATCTGATCGAAGAACCTTAATGGGTTTTCCAGTTTGTTTTTCTACTTCATGTCTGAATTCTTTGAACTTTTCAAAAGGCTTCAGACTTATGTCTCATAAGATACACATACCCATACCTAGACAGATCATCGGTAAAGGTAATGAAGTAGACAAAATTGCCTCTAGCCGGCACATCGAATGGGCCGCACACATCAGTATGTACTAGGGCAAGGAGATCTGTGGCCCTCTCCCCATGTCCAACAAAAGGGAGTTTAGTCATTTTGCCTTGAAGACAAGATTCACAAGTTGGATATGACTCAAAAGTCAATGGACTCAATAGCCCATTTTTCTCCAATTTGTTAATCCTATCTTCTGCTATATGACCTAATCTCAGGTGCCATAGATATCTGTCGTTTGGACTATCCCTAGGTCGTTTGGCATTCACGTTTTGCTCGATAGTTAAAACAGGTACATCAATATGCAACTGATAAAGACCATTAACAAGGAAACCATTTGCAATTTTATTTCTTTCATAAAGAATGTTACAATGGTCCTTAAAGAAGGTGATCACATAACCTTCTTGTGCTAAGCATGAAACAGAAATCAAATTCCTGCTAGCTGCAGGCACATAATAACAGTCTTTTAAAACTAAGTCTAAACCAGATGGTAATCGCAGAGGGTATGTTCCCACGGCTACTGCAGCAACTCTTGCTCCATTACCGACGCGTAGGATCATGTCTCCATCCCTCAGCCTCCTGCTATCCTCAAGACCCTGCATAGAAGTGCACAGATGAGCACTAGAACCAGAGTCAAGCACCCAACTGGATGCAGAAGAAACCGTAAGGTTAGACTCAATAACGAGCATACCTCCAGAAGGACCTTCCTTCTTGTTCTTTCAGGGTGGCCAGGTAAGTAGGGCAGTTCCGCTTCCAATGGCCGTCGCTGTTGCAATGGAAACACTTTCCTTTGCCATCGACCTTCTTCTTCGGTTCTGCCTTCTTCTTCTTTGATCCTTCTACCTTTTGCTTTTTCACAGACTTCTTTTTCTTTCCATAAGACTTTCTTTTGGAAGAAGTCCGTTCCATAGCAAGAACTGAGCCTTTAGAACCTTTCATAGAAAGCTCAGCGGTAACCAGCATATTCATCAACTCGGCCAAGGAATTTTGAAGTTTATGCATGTGGTAATTCATGATGAATTGCCCATATGCATCAGTCAAGGATTGCAGAATAATATCGTTCTGCAAGTCCAAGTCCAACTTCACACCGAGCTTCTCAAGCTCTTCCATGTCCTTGATCATTGTCAGACAGTGATCTTGGACTGACTGCCCATCACGCATCTTAGCCTTAAAAAGTCATTTCGTGACTTGATATTTGGCTGCGCGACTCTGTTCACCAAACATCTCCTGCAGGTGAGCCAACATTTGGCGAGCAGTCCCGATATCTTCATGTTGGCGCTGGAGCTCATCAGACATCGAGCCCAACATGTAGTATCTGGCCTTATTGTCTTCGTCAATCCATTTTTCCAGAGACGCTCTCTGTTCAGTGGATGGACGAGCTGGTAAGGTGGGAGGGTCCTGGTCCAAAACATGTGTTAACTTCTCTGAACCCAAAACAATTTTGTAGTTCCTGAGCCAATCTTTATAATTGGGTCCAGTCAGTCTATGTGTGTCTAGGATACGTGCCAGTGGGTTGGACGCAGACATTTTCCTGTAGAGAGTCAAAGATTCTAGTTAGATACTGTAATTTTGACTTGACCAATTTGTTTAGGGATTTTATTTTTAAACAAATTAGCTCCCACTATTTTCTCGGATCCCTACACTCCCTCTGTAGAGATGCGAAAATCTCCGCGATTGATGATTTCTAGTGGGTGGTGCGGTCTCACCAACTGACTCATCACCTCACCTAACAGTTATTGGTGATGGGTTAGCCAATGAGTGAACAACTCTTGTTCAATGATTCTCTAATCATGGTGCACCCAAACTTGGTCTCTAATTCATGAATCTCACCGTATCCGGAATATTGATCCACTCCTTAGTTAAGTCAGACCCACCATTTGCATAGACTGGGTTCCTAATTGGGTCTCTCACCGTATCCGGAATATTGAGCCCAACTCATCCTCCAGCCCATAGCATCCAATGCCTAATAGACATGGTTGCGTCTTCCCGGTGCAACTGAGCCACTGTATCCAGCCGAGAACAATCAACCCCGGGAAGGGCCCGCACGTCTACAATGGTGGAAGACCTCGGACTTAATCTTTTCTTAGGGAGAATTGATTCAGGTCTCATTAAACTAGACTTGGCTTAGTCATAACAATTATGACTAACCTAGTGGCATGGGTCAGCTCGGATTATTGACCACCTCAGATCAGAACTGTGTCAACAGATATGGCCAGGTAAGTGAGACCGGTGGAAGGAATATGCCGTTAACTCGCACAAGAACGCATTCAGGTCGAGTAGCTTCCAATTAAAAACCAGTCGGTCGTCTGTGCCAAACTTACCTTAGACACCAAATTGTTGAGTCAGAACCAATTGGGTTAGCCTACAATCCAGACTCTAACCTCTGAGCCTAATTAGGTCTTGCTTGATCGTGACTCGATCTTGACCCAGACTTAATCCTATTAGGCTGGTCAATTTAAGCATTGTTGATCCCATCTAACCAACTCTTGATTCGGTTTGATCAACCGCTTAGACCTAATTGAGCTACCCAAGCCCGAACCCAGTATTATGAATATGTCTTAGATCTGAAATTCTCAATTTTAGACCTAATTAATATTCCATAAACTTAATTCTTAATTAAGTTGGGTTCATAAACAAAATATGCACAATAAATCCTAGGGTTTCAGGATCTAGGGTTTTGCAGAAAGTAAGTTTTGGGTTTCTGATTAAGGACGAACACGCAGCACCCCTACACGTCATAAGAACACCCCATCGAATGGGAAGAGAGGGCCTTTAAACCCTTCTTCGTTCTTATGACCGGACGGCCAAGAGGAACGCCTTAATCAGGAACATGTAAATCTACAAAACAGTTATAGATCTATATCATATATCTCATATACAAATTTAGATCTAATCAAGGCATATTTTGCATACATCTCATGTATCATAATCATGCATGTTTTCAGATCTAAATTATCACATAATAATCTGAAAAATTAGATTTAAATTGATCTAATCAAAATAAATTCTAATCTAGACAATTATGTAGAACTATTCTACAACTAGTCTAGTCATGCATCTATCATATCTCATATGATATTTAAAATTAAATAATTTTTATTTGCTGTTTATCAGATGTTATTATAACACTTATAATATCAGAAAACAGTAAATAAGAAGATCTAAAATATGATTTAATCATATTAAATCAAAGACATGCAAAACTATTCTATAGAACTATTCTATTCTAGAACTAGTCATGCATATCTTCATGTTCTTAGATCCAAATCATTTAATTTTAATTTTTCTGATTTCAGATCTGATCACATCTCATGTGACATCTGAAATCACATTATTTTTAATTAAAATAAAATTAAAATCAGATCTAAACAATTTTAGAACCATGGCTCTGATACCAGTTGAAGGGAAATCCTGATTTCCCGGTCCAGGTTCGTCCAGATCTGATTAGATCAAGAGATATATTTCAAAAATTTTCTCTTGATCTTAATCAGATCTTGATATGTTTCAGATCTGATTCTTATTATTTTAATAAATAAAATAAAATAAGATAAATTAAATCAAATTTCAATTTACCTGATTTGGGTAATCCTATTACCCTGTAGATGATCCTGATTGCAGCGGAAGGTTCTGGATCTTAGCCACGCAAGCGCCTGGCCTCTACCGGTATCCACTCGGGTTGGATCTGGAGAACCTCTTCTTCTCTATCACACCTCCAAAAATCAGATCTGGATCTGATCTGGAGGATCTTCAAAACTCTTTTGAAGATCTGCAGTCGTCCTTTTGCAGCAGCGCAGCCTTCTTGCTTTTGATCGCCTTTCCTTGATCTGAATCGCACCAAACTAAGTCCAAAACACTTTTGGACGTGGAGAGCAAGGGGAGAAGAGAGTATGGCATGGAGAAGGAGGGGAGAGGCAGCCTTGGACGTGGGAAATCTCTTTCAATTAATTCACTTAGGATTAGGGTTGGGCGCAGGGTCTTATTTATAGACCTCTTGTGATCCAACTCCTCTTCCTCTCAACCAATCACAACCCTTTGTGAAATCAGATCTAAATCTGATTGGTTGAAAAAGAGACCCCTGGATTCCTCCTTAGAGGGCGCCTAAGACCAGTCAAACTGGATTCTTAGTAGAACTCTGATTGGAATCCTAAAGGGAGGTGGAGTCCTTGTCCAACAAGGACTCCTAGGCGCCTCCTACTTGGGCTCACGCCACCCTTGGCGTGCGCCCTTCTCCTTGCCAGGTTCTGGCAGGGGGACAAGCCCCCACCAGCTCTCCAATAGGTGCATGACATGTGGTCAAAAGTCAAAGGGTGAATGGTCAACGTTTGACCAGTCAAAGGTAGACTTTTGACCAAAGTCAAAGAACAAGAAATGGCAGGTGACCAAAAATGGCAGGTAATGTCTTACAAATAAGACAACCTATTCTGACTTGGACAACCTCCAGTCAGACCATATGAAGGCCTCTGATTGAGCACAAACTCCTTTGGCTCAGTCAGGACAACTTATTTATGATAGTAAAAGAAGAACGTTAGGTTCAATCGAGTGCTAGCACGATTTCCTTGAACCTAATTGAATCTCATTCAGATCAATTGAACTAGATCAGTTCAATTGATGATCACCAGATTCAAACCCTTGTTTGTGTGACCCAGTTAGGTTCAGTTCTGTATGGTAATGGGATATGTCATGATCTCTATCATAGACATCATCGAAACTCCTTTCGATGGATCAGAACTCTTCTGATTCGAACAGCTAGAATGATCGATCATCTAAATCATTCTAATTGCTCCCAAAATCCACCAGTGACACCTAGCAGTATATGGTGGCAACCCATCAGAGCTGAATGCGAACCTCTTGGTGCAGCTACCTGTGTGATTCAGTTCTTCTATCTTGAGCCCCGATCAGATTAGGGTTAAGGTGAACTCGTCAAACCCTAGTCTCTGTCATATGATGTAATCATTCGATTCGAGTCCAATGTGAAAATCTAAATAGAAACTCTTTCTATTATTTCACTCTACCATGGCCATGGATTTCTGGACTTGATTCTCATGATCATCATAGGGCTACTCCTCTACCACCGAGGTAGATAGATCCCATCTTGATGCAATCCAGTTCCTACAATGAACATGTCACAGCCAACATACACCTCAGGGTTCCATATGGCTAGGAGACCGAGTAATGGTGTAGTCAAACTATAACACCCTCAAGGTGAACTGCCGATGCATCTCAGGTCAAAGAACCAGACACACTACTGCAGCATCGAGTCAGTCATTGACGAGAAGGTAGACTCCCTAATGACTACTCGAGGTGGTCACGCTCAGTGCCCTCGTTCTCTAACGAGTACCTGTACTCTCGCTCCGGTGTCTCCACACCGTAGACTCAAGACTCATCTACTAAAGAGAAGCGATCGTACACCAACCTTCCGGATCAATCACCATCCTCGTGATGATCCTATGGTCGGGAGCTGTTTATGAGTTAATAATGATTATTCATGTCTTAAATTTTCAACTCTTGAAAATATGAATTATCATTACCATTAACTCAAAGGATGTATCACAGACACTAAATACACATGTGTGATAGAAAATAACCCATTTTATTAATTATAGTCAAAATTATAATTTTGCCCCTAGAAGTGTATTACAAGTGTCAGCCAATTCTGGCTTCTAGGGCACATATATCTAACAATCTCCCACTTGTCCTAAAGCCAATTGGCTACAAGTCTAAGTCCCATCTTCTCAAGGTGGGCTTCGATCTTCTGCTGGCCCAACGGCTTTGTAAGTGGGTCTGCCACATTATCTGCGGAGTTGACTCTCTTGACCTCAACGTAACCTTTCTCAAGGTAATCGCGGATGAGTGATATGCTCAATGTGCTTGGACTTCTGGTGAGACCTCGGCTCCTTAGCAAGGGCTATGGCGCCATTGTTGTCGCAGTAAAGAGGAATGGCATCTGATGGCATTACTCCAATTTCTGCAGCAAACTTCTTGTACCAGAATGCTTCCTTTGCAGCCTCTGATGCAGCTATATATTCTGCTTCCATGGTGGAATCTGCTATCACAGTTTGCTTGGAACTCTTCCAGCTGACAGCTCCACCATTGCACACAAACAGACTTCCAGATGTCGACTTTCGATCATCTATATCGGACATGAAGTCCGAGTCTGTGTATCCCTGGACCTTGGAGTTCTCCGTTACCAAAGACCAACATCATATCCTTAGTTCTTCTCAAGTACTTAAGGATACATTTCATAGAAGTCCAGTGTTCTTCACCTGGATTTGACTGATATCTGCTTGTGACACTCACAGCATGGGCTATATCAGGTCGTGTACATAGCATGGCATACATGAGGCTCCCTATTGCAGAAGCATAAGGGATCTTGCTCATGCGTTCTATTTCCTCAGGTGTGCTGGGGCACATCTTCTTGGAAAGATGAATACCATGTCTGAAGGGTATTAATCCCCTCTTAGAGTTTTCCATACTAAACCTCTTTAGTACTTCCTCTATGTACATTCTTCTGTGAAAGTCCTAGCATCCTATTCGGTCTATCTCTATAGACCTTAATTCCTAGAATAAAGGATGCTTCACCTAGGTCTTTCATGGAGAATTCCTTGGACAACCACATTTTGACTGTTGTCAACATGGGAATATCATTCCCAATAAGGAGGATGTCATCCACGTACAATACGAGGAAGACAACAGCGCTCCCACTGACCTTTTTGAAAACACATGGTTCCTCTTCATTTTTGATGAAACCAAATTTTTGATCACATCATTGAAATGAGTGTTCCAGCTCTGAGATGCTTGCTTAAGTCCATATATGGACCTTTGCAGCTTGCAAACCTTGTGATCAGTATCACTGGATGTGAAACCTAGCGGCTGTTCCATATAGATATCTTCCTCAAGATATCCATTTAAGAATGCCGTTTTCATGTCCATTTGCCATATTTCATAATC
>QRFJ01003339.1:99934-180619 GCA_006176705.1 Cocos nucifera
CAGTCTATTTGCCAATTATTTATAATTGAAATAGGCGCAACGGCAGCAATGTGCGGATGGATTTTAGCATAGCTACCGAGGAAAAGGTATCCTGATTAGTCAATGCCTTCACGTTGACATATAACCTTTTGTCACCAGTCTAGCCTTGAATGTCTCCACATTCCACATACTGCACCAATTCTTTCTCTTGAAAGATCCATTTTACACCCAATAGGTAACTATACCTTCTGGTGGATCTACCAAGGTCCAAACTTGGTTGAGATGCATCGAGTCGATCTCTGACTTCATTGCCTCAACAAGGCCAATTTCTCGGAGTCGATATCTGATATCGCTCGTTTGTAGGTTTTGAGATCACTCTCCATGGAGCACCATTACCTATGAGGAACCATTTCCTCTACCGTCCTCTGAAATATATACCTAAGTTATCTTTCAACGGAACGGGAAACTCTCGATCTACGAGGTGCGAGGAGGTAGTTCTATATTGGCTCAACCTGATTTGGTCCACTTGGTCCTTAGCTCGTTCTGCTTGTGAGCTTTCTCATCAAGCTTATCTGCTGTCCAATGCCGCTTATCTTGAATAAACTATTTTCAAGAAATATGGCATGTCGACTCACAATCACATTGTGGTCTTCTGAATGTAGAAATAGTATTCCTATGACTTTTAGTATATTCCTATGACTCGAGCTCTAAAGGACCTAACTCCTACTTTCCGCTGTTGTCTTTGACATGAGCCGGACAATCCCAAATTTTGAGATGACTCAGACTTGGTTTCTTACCGTGCCATATCTCATTACGGTGGTGCAGGAACGGTTTTAGAGGGACCCTATTCAGTAAATAGATTTGAAGTGTAATATATGAATGTCCCCAAAGAAAATTTGCTGGACAGGACTTGTGAAGCTCATCAGGGATGAACCATATCCAATAGAGTCCGATTTCTCACGTTCTGAAACCCGGTTGAGTTGAGGTTGTTCCTTGTGGAGTCCAATTGGAGGACTATCATTTTCCTTAAGATAGTCTAGGAATTCTCGGCTAAGGTATTCACCTCCTCGATTGATCGAAAGAACCTTAATGGGTTTTCCAGTTGTTTTTCTACTCATGGTCTGAATTCTTTGAACTTTTACAGAAAGCTTCAGACTTATTCTAAAGATTACACATTACTCATACCTTAGACAGATCATCGGTATAAAGGTAGATTGAAGTAGACAAAATTGTCTCTAGCGGCACATTCGAAGATGGCCGCACACATCAGTACTTACATTCTAGGCAAGGAGATCTGTTGGCCCTCTCCCATGTCAACAAAGGGAGTTTAAGTTCATTTTGCCTTGAAGACAAGATTCACAAGTTGGATATGACTTCAAAATCAATGGACTCAATAGTCCATGTTTTCTCCCAATTTGTTAATTCCTATCTTTCTGCCTATATGACCTAATTCAAAGGTGCCATAGATATCTGTCGTTTGGATATCCCGTAGGTCGTATTGGCATTCACGTTTCTGCTCGATATTTAAACAGGTACATCAATATGCACACAATAAAGACCAGTTAACACAGGAAACCATTTGCATTTTATTTCTTCAAAGAATGTACAATGATCCTTAAAGAAGAGTGATCACATTAACCTTCATTGTGCTAGCATCAAACAGAATCAATTCCTTTGCTTAGCTGCAGGCACAAATAACAGTCTTTTAAAGCTAAGTTTAAAACTAGATGTAATCGCAAGAGGATATGTTCCCACGGCTACTGCAAGCAACTCTTGCTTCATTAGGCACGCGTAGGATCATATTCTCCATCCCTCAAGGCTCCTGCTATCCTCAAGACCCTGCATAGAAGTGCACAGATGAAGCACATAGAACCAAGAAGTCAAGCACCCAACTGGATGCAGAAGAAACCGTAAGGTTAGACTCAAATAACGAGGCATACTCCAGAAGGACCTTCCTTCTTCTCTCAGGGTGGCCAGGTAAATAGGGCAAGTACCGCTTTCCATGGCGTCGCTGTTGCAAATAAACACTTTCCTTTGACATCGACCTTCTATCTTCGTATCTGCCTTCCTTCTTCTTTGAATCCTTCCACCATTTGCTTTTTCACACACTTCTTTTTCTTCCATAAGACTTTCTTGTTGAAAGAAATCCATTTCCATAGCAAAGAACTAAGCTCTTAGAACCTTTTCATAGGAAGCTTTAGCGGTAACACAGCAATTATACAAACTCGGCCAAGGAATTTTGAAGTTTTATGCATGTCGGTATTTCATGATTGATATTGCCCAATATGCATAAGTCAAGGCATTGCAGAATCATATCGTCTGCGTCCAAAGTCCAACTCTACAGAGCTTTCTCCAGCTCTTCCATGTGCCTTAGATCATTATCAGACAGCTGATCTTGGACCTGACTGCCCATCATGCATCTTAGCCTATAAAAGTCATTTCGTGACTTTTGATATTGCTGCGCGACTCTGTTCACCAACAATCTTCCTACAGGTGAGCAATTTGGTAGAGCAAGTCCCGATATCTTCATGTTGGCGCTGGAGCTCATCAGACATCGCAGCCACATGTAGTATCTGGGCTTTACTTATCTTCGTCAATCCATTTTTCTCAGAGACGCTCTCTGTTTCAACAGATGGAGTGGGCTGGATGTGGGAGGGTCCTGCGTCCAAAAACATTGTGTTAACTTCTCGAAACCCAAAATAATTTTGGTAGTTTCTGAGCCAATCTTTATAATTGGATTCCCAGTCAGGTCTACGTTTGTGTCTAGGATAACGTGCAGTGCGGTTAACGAGACATTTTTACTATAGAGGTCAAAGATTCTAGTTAGATATTGTAATTTTGACTTGACGCAATTTATTTTAGGATTTGATTTTTAACAATAGCTTCCACTATTTCTCGGATCCCGTACACTCCCTTCTGTAAGATGCGAAAAATCTCCACGATTGATGATTTCTGTGGGTGGTTTGGGTTCACAACTGACTATCACCTCACTAACATGTTATTGGTGATGGGTTTAGCCATGAGTGAACAATCAGTTGTTCAATGATTCTCTCTAATCATGATGCACCCAAACTTTGGTCTACTAATTCATGAATCTCACCATATCCGGAATATTGATCCACTCCTTAGTTAAGATCAGACCCACCATTGATAGGACTGGGTTCCTAATTGGGTCTTCACCGTATCTGGAATATTGAGCCCAACTCACTCCTCCGACCCATAGCATCCCAATGCTAATTTAGACATTGGTTGCGTCTTCCCGGTGGCAACTGGCCACTGTATCCAGTCGAGACAATCAACCCCGGGAAGGGCCCGCACGTGTACAATGGTGGAGAGCCTCGACTTAAGCTTTTTGCATTAGGGAGAATTGATTCAGGTCTCATTAAACTAGACATTTGGCTAGTTCATAAACAATTATGTATCTAACAGTGTGCATGGCATGTCAGCTCAGCACAATTGATTCACATATGACACAGACGACTATCTAGATGGGTACACCAATGAATATTTACCTGCTGAACCTCTGTGTAAAGATATGGCTAGTAATGAGACCGGTGGAAGGAATATGCCGTATAACTCGACAAGACCGCCAATTCGGTCAAGTAGCTATCCCAATTAAAAACCAGTCGATCCTCTGTGCCAACTTACCTTAGGACACCAAATTGTTTGAGTTCAGAACCAATTGGGTTAGCCTACAATACCAGACTCTAACCTCTGAGCCTAATTAGGTCCTGCGTTTGATCGTGACTCGATCTTGACCCGACTTAATCCTATAGGCTGGTCAATTTAAGGCATTGTGGATTCCCATCATAACAACTCTGATTTGGTTTGTATCAAACTGCTTAGACCTAATTGAGCTCACCCAAGCCCGAACCCGTCATTATGGAATATGTCTTCAGATTCGAAATTCTCAATTTTGACCTAATTTGATTATTCCATAACTTAATTCTTAATTAAGTGTGGTTCATACAAAAATATGCACAATAAATCCTAGGTTCAGTCTAGGAGTTTTGTAGGAAAGTAAGTTTTGTGTTTTCTATTTAAGACGAACACGCAGCACCCCTACACGTATTAAGAACTACCCCATCGAATGGGGAAAGAGGGCCTTTAAACCTTCTCGTTCTTATGACGGCGGCCAAGAGGAACGCCTTAATCTAGGAATCTGTAAATCTACAAACAGTTACTAGTCTATATCATATATCTCATATACAAAATTTGATCTAATCAAGCATATTTTGCAATACATTCATCATGTATCATGTATCACATGCATGTTTTTAGATCTTAAATTTCTCATAATAATCTATAAAAATTTAGATTTAAATTGATCTTAATTCAAAATAAATTCTAATCTAGACAATTTATGGTAGAACTATCTACGAACTAGTCAGACATGCATCAATCATATTCCATATGATATTTAAAATTAAATAATTTTTATTTTCTGTTTATAGATGTTATTATAACACTTATAATATCAAAATAGTAAAATAAGAAGATCTAAAAATATTGATTTAATCAGATTTAAATCAAAGACATGCAAAACTATTCTATACTGAACTATTCTAATTCTAGAACTAGTCATGCATATCTCATGTTCCTTAGATCCAAATAATTTAATTTTAATTTTTTTGATTTCAGATCTGATCACATCTCATGTGACATCTTGAAATCACTTTATTTTCTTAATTAAATAAAATTAAAATCAGATCTAAAACAATTTAGAACCCATGGCTCTTGATACCAGTTGAAGGAAATCCTGATTTCCCGTCCAGTATCGTCCGAGTCTGATTAGATCAATAGAATAATTTCAAAATTTTCTCTTAATTTCTCAATCAGATCTTGTATATTTTAGATATGATTCTAATTACTTTTAAGATAAAATAAAAAAATAAGGATAATTAAATCAAAGTTTAATTTACCTGATTTGGGTATCCTATTACCCTATAGATGATCCTGATGGCAGCGGAAGGTTCTGGATCTAGCCACGCAAGCGCTGGCCTCTACCGATCCACTCGGGTTGGATTGAGATTCTCTTCTTCTCTATCACACCTTCCAAAAATCAGATATGAGATCTGATCTGGAGGATCTTTCAAAACTTCTTTTGAAGATTGCAGTCGATCCTTTTGATGCAAGCAGCGCAGCCTTTCTTTGCTATTTTGATCGCCTTCCTGATCTGGAATCGACCAACCGTAAGGTCCAAAACTCTTTTGGACGTGGGAGAGGCAAGGGGAGAAGAGACTATGTGCTGGAAGAAGGAGGGGAGAGGCGAGCCTAGGGGCATTGGGTTTCTCAATTGATGGCATTAACTTCGAATTAGAGGTTGGGTGCAGGGTCTTATTTATAGAACCTTCTTGTGATCCAACTCCTTTCCTTCTCAACAATCACCAACCTTTGTGAAAATCAGATTCTAAATCTGATTGGTTGGAATAGAGACCCTGGATTCCTCCTTAGAGGTGCCTAAGACCAGTCAAACTAGATTTTAGTGAACTCTGATTGAATCCAAAAGGGAGTTGGAGTCCTTGTCCAACAAGGACTCCTAGGCGCCTCCTACTTGGGCTCACGCCACCCTTGGCGATGCGAGGCCCTCATCTACTTGCCAGTTCTGAGCTAGGGGAACAGGCCCCACCAGCTCTCCAATAGAGTGCATGACATGTGGTCAAAGTCAGGGTCAATGTCAACGTGTCTGACAGCTCAAATGTAGCTTTTGACAAGTCAAGAACAGAGAAATGCAGTGACAAAATGGCAAGGTAATGTCTTACAAAGTAAAGACAACTATTGCTGACTGGAACACCTCCAGTCAGACCATTGAAGGCCTGCTTGATCGAGCACAATCTCCTTTATGGCTTCAAGTCACGAAAACAATTATTTATGATAGTAAAAGCTAAGAACGTTAGGTTCAACTCGAGTGCGAGCACGGATTCCATCTGACTATATTGAAATCTCATTCAGATCAATTGAACTAATCAGTTCAATTGATGATCACCAGATTCAAACCCTTGTTTTGTGTGACCCAGTTATGGTTCAGTTTTTGTAAGTGGATAATGGGATATGTTCCATGATCTCTATATCATAACATCATCGAAACTCCTTTTGATGGATCAGAACTCTTCTATGTCGAACAGTAGAATGATCGTCATCCAAATCATTCGTACTTTAGCTCTCCCCAAAGTCCACAATGGACACCTACAGTATATGGTGGACAACCCAGAGCTGAATGCGAACCTCTTTGGTGCAAACTACCTGTGTGATTAAGTTCTTGTCTATCTTGAGCCACCGATCAGATTAGGGTTAGAGGTGAACTGCTCAAACCCTAGAGTCTCTGCATATGATATAATCATTCGATTGAGTCATGTGAAACTAAATAGGAACTCTTTCTATTATTTCACTCCACATGGCCATGGGCTTCAGGACTTGATTCTCATGATTATCATGGGGGTGCCCTCCGTCTACCACCGCAGAGATAGATCCCATCTTGATGCAATCCAGTTCCCTACATGAACCTTGCTATAGCACAACTACTACTCGAGGCGTTCCGATGATGCGCTAGGAGACGAGTAATGGTATAGTCACTATAACCACCTCTTCTTAAGTGAAACTGCCGATGCATTCAAGTCTAAAGAACCGACGGACTACATTGCAGATCGAGTCAGTCATTTGACGACGAGAAGGTAGACTTTCCTAATGACTTACTCGAGGTTGTCCGCTCAGTGCCCTCGTTCTCTATGCAGTACCTGATACTTTCGCTCCGATGTCTACCCACCATAGACTCGCAGAGCTCATCTACTAAAGAGAAGCGATCGATACACCAACCTTCCGGCATAAATCATTCCTTCATGATATCCTATGGTCTGGGAGCTGTTTATGAGTTAATAATGATTCATTCGTGTTTCTATAAATTTTTCAACTTCTGGGGAAATTGAAATTATCATTACCATAACTCAAAGGATGTATCACAGACACTAAATACACAGGTGTGATAGAAAATAACCCATTCATTAATTATAGTCAAAATTATAATTTTGCCCTAGAAGTGTATTAACAGTATGTCAGGCCAATTCTGGCTTCTAGGGCACATATATCTAAACCACTGACTTCATTGCCTCAAGCCATCTTCTCGGAGTTTGATATTCTGATATCGCCTCTTGTAGGTTTTGGATATCATCCCATGAGCACCCATTACCCATAATGAGGAACATTTCCTTACATCCTTGAAATAATACCTAAGTTGTCTTTCGGAGATGGCGGCACGGGAAACTTTTCCTCGATCTAACGAGGTGCGAGCGAACGGTGTGTTCTTATTGGTGCTAAACCTGATCTTGGTTCACTGGTCCTTAGCTCTTATCACTTGTGAGACTTTTGCTCCATTAAGCTTAATCTTGCTTTTCAATGCCACTATCTGAACAACTAATATTTTCAAGAAATATGCATGTCGGACTCACGACTCACATTGTGGTCTCTGGGAATGTAGAAAATAGTATCCTATGCTCCTTTTAGGATATCCTATGAATCGACTCTGAAGGACCTAAATTCTACTTGTCCTGCTTGTTGTCTTTGTACATAAGCGGACAACCCCAATAGTCTGAGTGACTGTAGACTTGGTTTACTTACCGTGCCAATCTCATACGGTGTGGTAGGAACGCAGTTTTAGAGGAAAAACCCTATTCAGTAAATAGATGATGAAGTTTTAACATGAGTGTCCCAAAGAAAAAATCGGGGAGGTCTGTGAAGCTCATCATGGATCGTAACCATATTTCCATAGAGTCCGATTCTTCGTATCTGAAAAACTCGTTGGAGTTGAGTGTTCTGGTCGGAGTCCATTGAGAGACTATGCCATTTTTTTTAAGAATAGTTCTAGGAATTCCGGTAAGGTATTTCACCTCTCGATCTGATTCGAAGAACCTTAATGATTTTTCATTGATTTTTCTACTTCATGTCTGCAGTTCTGTTGAATCTTTTTCAAAGGCTTCAGACTTGTGTCCGATAAGATACCACATACCCTCCTAGACAGACTCGATATAAGGTTAATGAAGTAGACAAAATTGCTCTATCGGACATCAATGGGCCGACACATCAGTATGTTACTAGGGCAAGGAGATCTATGGCCCTCTTCCCCATGTCAACAAAAGGGAGTTTAGTATTTTTACCTTTGAAGATAAGATTCACAAAGGGTGATATGACTCAAAAGTCAATGGACTCATGGCCATTTGTTCTCCAATTTGTTAATCCTATCTTACTGCTATATGGACCTAATTCACAGGTGCCATAGATATCTATCATTTGGGACTACCCTAGGTCGTTTGGCATTCATGTTTTGCACTCAGATGTTAAAAGGTACATCCAATATGCAAACTGATATAAGACCATTACAAGGAAACCATTTTGCAATTTTATTTCTTCTAAAGAATGTCTACAATGGTCCTTAAAAAGGTGATCACATAACCTTCTTGTGCTAAGCATGAAAACAGAAATCAAAATTTCTTGCTAGCTGCAGGCACGTATAACAGTCTTTTTAAAAACTAGTCTAGAATCAAGATCGGTTAATCGCAGAGGTATGTTTCCCATGGTACTGTTAGCAACTTCTTCTCCATACCGATGCGTTAGGATCATTGTCTCCATCCCTCAGCCTGCTGCTATCCTCAAGACCCTGCATAGAAGTGCACAGATTAGCACTAAACCAGAGTCAAAGCACCCAACTGGATGCAGAAAAAACCATAAGGTTAATCATAATGAGCATACCTTCAGAGGACCTCCTTCTTGTTCTTCAGGGTGGCCAGGTAAGTAGGCAGTTCGCGTTCCAATGCCGTCGCTGTTGCAATGAAACACTTTTTTTGCCATCGGCCTTTTCTTTCGATTTGCCTTCTTCTTCTTTGATTCTTCACCCTTTTGCTTTTTCACAGACTCTTTTTTCTTTCCATAAGAACTTTCTTTTGGAAGAAGTCCGGTTCCACTAAGCAAAATTGAGCCTTATAGACCTTTCATAGAAAAGTTTTTCAGTGGTAACCAGCATATTCATCAACTCGGCCAAGGAATTTTTTGAAAGTTTATGCATGTCGGTTAATTCATGATGAATTGCCAAATGCATCGGTCTAAGATTGCAGAAAGAGTCATTCCTGGCAGTTCCAAGTCCAACTTCTACACCAAAGCTTCTCAAGCTCTTCCATGTCCTTGATCATTGTCAGCATTGATCTTTGTTGCACTGACTGCCCATCACGATCTTAGCCTTAAAAAAGTCATTTGTTGACTTGATTATTTAGCTGCGCGAACTCTGTTCACCACATCTCTGTAGTTGTGAGCCAACATTTGCGAGCAAGTCCCGATATCTCTTTTTTTGGCACTGGGCTCATCAGGAATCGAGCCCAACATGTAATATTCTGGCCTTATTATCTTCGTCAAATCCATTTTCAGAGACGCTCTCGATCAACAGATGGATGGGCTGGAAGTGGGAGGGTCCTGGGTCCAAAAACACTGGTTAACTTTCTCGAAACCCAAAACAATTTTATAAGTTCTAGCCAATCTTTATATTGGACCAAGAGTCGATCTATGTGTGTTCCAGGATATTTGCCAATGGGTTGGACGCGACATTCCATTATAAGAGTCAAGATTCTAGTTAGTACGTTGTAATTTTGAACTTGGACCAATTTATTTAGGAATATTTAATTGTTAATAAATTCACAACGCTTCCACTATTTTCTCGGATCCCCTTACCATTCCTCTGTAGTCCAGATGCGAAATCTTCGTGATTGCATGATTTCTAGTGGGTGTGCCGGTCTCACCAACTGACTCATCACCTCACACCTAAAGTATTGTGATGGGTTAGCCAATGATGTGAACAACTCTTGTTCATGATTCTTCATAATCATGGTGCACCCCAAATTGGTCTCTAATTCATGAATCATCACCGTTCCGGAATATTGATCCCTCCTTAGTTAAGTCAGACCCACCATTTGCATAGACTGGGTTCCTTTAATTGGGCTCATCACCGTATCCGAAATTATTGAGCCGCAACTCATCCTCCAGACCCATAGCATCCAGATGCTAATAGATATGGTTGCGTCTTCCCGACTGAACTGAGCCATGTATCCAGCCGAGACAATCAACCCTCGGATAGCGTCGCTCATACAGGGAGCTACTAATTCTTTAGGGAATTTCATGCTCAATAGGCTAACAGGTGACCGTGTTACAGACTTCAGCTTCTTAGCAGTCGATGATGCATCAATACTGGGCGAGGGTCTCGTATACACAGCGTAAAAACGAGCAGGATACTGATAAAACTGAAACACTAGATTGCTATTAACAATTATGACTAACCTACGTGGAATGGTTGTTATGCTCGGATCATTGGACCAGCTCAGATCAGAACGTAGTGTCAACAGATATGGCCAGGTAATGGGACCGGTGGAAGGAATGTATGCCATTAACTCGTACAAAGATGCATTTCAGGTCGAGTAGTTTCCAAAAATCAGTCGGTCGTCATGGCCAAACTACCTTAGACACAAATATTGAGGTCAGAACAATTTGGGTTAGCCTAAATCCAGCTCTACTCTGAGCCTAATTAGGTTTGCTTGATCGTGACTCGATCTTGACCCAGAGATATTTCCTATTTAGCTGGTCAATTTAGCATTGTTGATCCCTTCTAAACAACTCTTGATTCGGTTTGATCAACCATTAGACCTTAATTGTGCTACCAAGCCGAACCAGTATTATGGTGAATATGTCTTAGATCTGAAATTCTTCAATTTTTTGACCTAATTGATATTCATAATTTAATTCTTAATTAAGTTGGGTTCATAAACAAAATATGCACAATAAATCCTGGATTTCAGGATCTAGGGTTTTGCAGAAAGTAAGTTTTGGGTTTCTGATTAAGGCACGAACACGCAGCACCCCTACACTCACTAAGAGAACACGAGCCATCGAATGCAAGAGAGGCCTTTTAAACCCTTCTTCGTTCTTATGACCGGACGGCCAAGAGGACACGCCTTAAATAGGACACATTTAATTACACAAAACAATATCGCAGTCAGACTCATATAACTCATATATAAGTAGATCAATCCATGGCATCATTTTGCATACATCTCATGTATCATAATCCCATGCATGATTTTCAGATCTAATCATACATATATCTGAAAATTAATTTTAAAATTATCTATCAAAATAAATTTTCAATCTAGCTAATTATATAGAACTTTCTACAACTAGTTAGACAGCATCAATCATATCTTCATATTGATATTTAACTAAATTAATTTTATTGCTGTTATTCAGATGATTATTATAACACTGTATAATATCAAAAATGAGTAAATAAGAAAAGATGCTAAAATATGATTTAATCAGATTAAATCAAAGATCATGGCAAAACTTTCTATAGAACTATTTATTCTAGAACTAGTCATGCTTCTTCTTAATCTAGATATCCAAATCATTTAATTTTAAGTTTTTTGATTTTAGATTGATCACCATCTATGTTGGACATCTGAATCACTTCATTTTAATATAAAATAAAATTAAAGTCAGATCTAAAACAATTGTTAGAACCATGGCTCTCGATACCATGTTGAAAGGAAATCCTGATTTTTTCGTCCAGGTTCGTTCAGATCTGATCAGATCAAAGTAGAATATTTCAAAGATTTTTTCTTCTTGATTCCAATCAGTTATTGATGTGTTTCAAATCTGATTCTTTACTTATTTTAATAATATATAAATAAAAATAAATTAAATCAATTTAATTCTACGATCTGAACTCTTTGGGTACATCCGTTCCATACCCTGTGATGATCCTGATTGCAGCGGAAAGTTTCTGGATCTAGCCCGGCAAGCGGCCTTGGCCTCACCGGGTATCCATCAACGTGGAATTGGAGATCCTCTTCATTCTCTATTCACATCTCCAAATATCAAATCTTGGATCTTGATCTGGAGGATCTCAAAACTCCTTTTGAAGATCAGAGTGTCCTTATGCCACAGTTGTAGCCTTTTCTTTTGATCGCCTTTTCTTTTGATAGGAAACGCCCAACCTAAGGTCCCAAAACTCTTTTGGGACGTGGAGAGGAGAAGGAAGGGAAGTTTAGGCATGGAGAAGAGGGGGATGCAAGCCTTGGGTGTGGAAATCTCTGATTCAATTGCATTTTGAATCTGGTTGGGCGCAGGGTCTTATTTATAGGACTAAGCTGGACCAACTCCTCTTCTCTCAACCAATCACAACCCTTTGCTAGAATCAGATCTAATCTGATTGTTGGAAAGGTCCCTTGGATTCTTCTTTAGAGGGCGCCTAAGACCAATCAAACTGGAGATCTTAGTAGAACTCTGATTGGAATCCAAAAGGATAGGTGGTGGAGTCCTTGCGTCCAACAAGGACTCAAGGCGCCTCCAAGATGGGCGCATGCGCTGAGTGGTGCACCTCCTCCTTGCCAGGTTCTGGCAAGGGGACGGCCCTACAGTTCTCTCAATAGGTGCATGACACCGTGAGGATTAAATCAAAGTATCTGATGGTCAACATGATTTGACAATCAAAGGCTCAACTTTTGACCAAAGTCAAGGACCAAAATGGCAGGTGACCAAAATGGCAGGTCATGTTACTTATAAATAAGACAACCTCTCTAATTGGACAAACCTCAGGGTGTTAGGACCATGATGAGGCCTCCTGATTTGAGCACAATCCCTTGCTCAGTCAGGACCACTTATTTGTCATATAAAGAAGAACGTTTAGGTTCAATCGCAGTGCTAGATGATTTCTGAACCTAATTGAATCTCATTCAGAATTCAACTTGAACTGGATCATCAATTGATGATCACCAGATTTTCAACCTTGTTTGTGTGATCCAGTTAGGTTCGTTTAGTATGGTAAGTGGAGTATGTTGATCTCTTTCATCGACATCATCGAAACTCCTTTCGATGGATCAGAACTCTTCTGATTCGAACAGCTAGAATGAATCGATTCATCTAAATCATTTCTAGATGCTCTCAAAACCCCAGTGACACCTAGCAGTATATGGTTGGCACACCCATCACGAGCTGAATGCAACCTCTTGGTGCAGCTAGCCTGTGTGATTAAGTTCTTCTGATCTTAGCCCCGATCAGTATTAGTGGTTTAAGGTAAACTCGTTTCAAACCCTAGTCTCTGTCATATGATATAATCATTCAGATTCGATCCAATGTGAAAACCTAAATAATACTCTTTCTATTATTCACATCGCCATGGCCATGGGCTGCAGACTTGATTCCATGATTATATAGGGTGATCCCTCTTACCATCGAGGTTAGATAGATTCCCATCTTGATGCAATCCAGTTCTACAATGAACTGCTATAGCCAACTTACACCTCAGGGTTCCATCATGGCTAGGGACCGAGATAATGGTGTATGTCAAATATAACACCTCAAGGTTGGGAATGCGATGGGGGCATCTCATCGGTCAAAGAACAGACACACTACGCCCAGCATGCGGAGGTCAGTCATTGACGAGGAGGTAGGACTTTCACCTAATGACTACTCGAGGTGGTGTCAACGCTCCAGTGCCCTCATTCTCTACGAAGTATCTGTATTCGTTGCGATCGTCTTCCAACCCGTTAGACTCAAATAGATCATCTACTGAAGGAAGCGATCGTTCACCAACCTTCCGGATCATCACCAGTCCTCGTGTATGACCTATGGTCGGGAAGCATATTATGCAGTTAATAATGATATATTTTCTTTAAATTATTCATGACTCTTGAAAATATATAGATATCATTCACATTAACTCAAAGGATGTTATCACAGACCTAATACACAAGTGTGATAGAAAATTATACCATTTTTTTATTATAGTCAAAATTACAATTTGCCCTTAGAGAGTGTATAACAAACAACAAGTAGTCAGCAATTCTGGCTTCTAGGCATATATCTAACAACCACAGATAATAGTGTAGTCAGAAAGAAGAAATCAACCTTGTTAGCATGGTTCGATCCATGGATGGATTTGCTAGTCTGCCTATTTCATTTTGGGGTTATGATCTCTTGAACTGCATGTTATATATCAGACAATGTACCAAGATAATCTATCGCCAAAGACTCCATATGGATATGGCTGAGCATAGGCCCTACACTCTCACAACTGCGGGTTTGGGGTTGTCTGCTTATGTCAAATATTTGATACAGATAGTAGTTGGACTCCAGGTCTGATAAGTGTAATGGTTATAGGGTATTCATAAAGAAAGTACGGGTTACTATTTACCATGCTAAGAGAACAAAAGATGTTCGTCAGACCTTAAGGCGAAGCTTTTTTTGGAAAAGAAGTTTCTGGTAGAACACTATTGCTCTAAGATTTGAACTTTGAGGACAGTTCATAGCGTAGAAGAAATCGATACCTATAGTGAACCAGACCAAATTGTTAGATCAATCTGGAGCCTAGTGTACCTACCATTAATAGACGACTTGGTTTAGCAGTACCGCATCAATCGGATAGAGTACTATAGTTTTTTGGACCCAGTAATGGTATGATCCCATCAAACTCGGAGTCAAGAGAACGATGAGGATCGATCACGCCTACATGGGATGCTATTAAGAGACTGATTTTGAGAGATGCTTAGGATGAAATGCAAATGGAGTCCATTGAAGGTCAATGATCTGTATGGACATTGATAAACCCAGTCGAAGGGGTTAAAATCATTAGTGTAAATGGATTTCAAAAACCGAAAAAGCACAGATGAAAGGTGGAGACTTTAAGCCATCTGATATGTCAAGGGTTGATTTCAACGTCATGGTAGCCTTGACATAAGGATGAGTATTCTCTATGGCATTGCTATTCATTCGGATATCAGTGCTCTGCGATATGCTGACCCATCCTGGGACTAATAGAGCAGCTCTGGTAGCAACTTCTCGATTTGAAATTAAGCTTTTCTGTAATGAGAGAGTGATCGAGAACGCAGTTTACTCTATGAACAGAATGAAGGGGCATTACATGATATAGCGAAGTTCCAAGGTGTGTACGGTTTCAAGACAATATTTTATGGATTGAAAGTAGCGATATCTCGTGTGTTGACGATGAATTTTGAATAAGGTGATCAAATGTATTGGCGTTTGTTAAGAATGGGAAGAGACCTTCATTTACAAATGGCAAATGGTCCAGCATTATATTCTGTTTGTATAATGGATGACATTCGTCTGGTTGAGATGACAATTACCCGATACTCAGAGAGCACAATAAAAGTCTGGTTTGATCATAGTTCTCCTATTGGAGGTTGAGGAGAAGTATTCTACATCTAGGGATGAAGATCTATAGAGATAGATCTAGAGGTTGTTGATTATCAGAGTCTAGTGCTACATAGATGACTGTGCTGAAGAGGTTCAGCATAGAGATTTTAAAAAAAGACGTATCTTTCGATAGGCCATAAAAATTTCTCTCTCTAGAAAGATTATCTAACTCTTGAAGAGAGAGAGGTCATGAGTAGGGTCTCATATGCTTCGATTAGTGGGATCTTCATATATGGCCTGAATGTCGAGAGAGATGGCATAACTATAGGGTAGTGAGTAGATACCATTGCCCAGAGAAACCATTGAAGTGGTGAAGCATACTTAAGTATTTGGAGTAATACCTTACAAGGATCAATGGTTGATTTATGGTGAGTAGATCTCGAACACTTTATGAGATTTACAGATTTGCTTCATCTTGACCATGATGATAGTTAGGGTGTCGGATATTTTACTCTGCAGGTGGAGTCATCTTGTTGGAAGAGTTTCAAGTGTATCCTATGGGCTCTATTTTGTGAGCTTACGTAGTGGTAGCATCAGATGATGCAAAAAGCTGATTGTAGTAGAGAAGTTTTATTACCACTTGGAGTGCACCCTCTTTGTGGTTCTCCTACTCTCTGCGATAGACTGGTATGCATTGCTCAGGTGAAAAACCAAAGGCACAGTTGGATGAGTACTTCTGTACGCTTTCACTATGTCGCGAAGATCGTTTAGATCGACGTGATGTCGACGCTTCTGCCAGATCGACAAAAAGGAGACTGACAACCCTTCACTAAGCCCTTAGCATAAAGGGTTTGACAACATAAGTCAAGATGGACTATTAGTATGTGTCGAAGTGGCTTTAGGCATAGTGAAATTTGTTGGGAAGGATGTATTCCAAAGCAATCATCATCTGTGTGGATGGGTTGACGCTATATATTTGTAATTAATTCATTAATAAATAAAATATATTTTTGATATTTCTCATGAGTATTTCTTTTAACACTCCATTCGTTGTGATATTCGTAGGATATTAGTGTCGATAAAGAGAGGATGGTATCGATTAGTCCTTAAATTTGTATCTTACGCGATAAATATAGGCTATTAATAAGGACGACACATCTATCGGAGCATTAGGTCCTATAACCTGTCATATAGGTTGGTTTGTCCTTACAAGGGTGTGGAGATACTAGCTAGTGCATTACAGGTGAGATATATATAATCTCTCTTCTTTTGGAGTTCTCCGTTACCAAAGACCAACATCATATCCTTAGTTCTTCTCAAGTACTTAAGGATACATTTCACAGAAGTCCAGTGTTCTTCACCTGGATTTGACTGATATCTGCTTGTGACACTCACAGCATGGGCTATATCAGGTCGTGTACATAGCATGGCATACATGAGGCTCCCTATTGCAGAAGCATAAGGGATCTTGCTCATGCGTTCTATTTCCTCAGGTGTGCTGGGGCACATCTTCTTGGAAAGATGAATACCATGTCTGAAGGGTATTAATCCCCTCTTAGAGTTTTCCATACTAAACCTCTTTAGTACTTCCTCTATGTACATCTTCTGTGAAAGTCCTAGCATCCTATTCGGTCTATCCCTATAGACCTTAATTCCTAGAATAAAGGATGCTTCACCTAGGTCTTTCATGGAGAATTCCTTGGACAACCACATCTTGACTGATGTCAACATGGGAATATCATTCCCAATAAGGAGGATGTCATCCACGTACAATACGAGGAAGACAACAGCGCTCCCACTGACCCTTTTGAAAACACATGGTTCCTCTTCATTTTTGATGAAACCAAACTTTTTGATCACATCATTGAAACGAGTGTTCCAGCTCCGAGATGCTTGCTTAAGTCCATATATGGACCTTTGCAGCTTGCAAACCTTGTGATCAGTATCACTGGATGTGAAACCTAGCGGCTGTTCCATATAGATATCTTCCTCAAGATATCCATTTAGGAATGCCGTTTTCACGTCCATTTGCCATATTTCATAATCGAAATAGGCTGCAACAGCAAGCAATGTGCGGATGGATTTTAGCATAGCTACCGGGGAAAAGGTATCCTGATAGTCAATGCCTTCACGTTGACTATAACCTTTTGCCACCAGTCTAGCCTTGAATGTCTCCACATTCCCATCTGCACCAATCTTTCTCTTGAAGATCCATTTACACCCAATAGGTACTATACCTTCTGGTGGATCTACCAAGGTCCAGACTTGGTTTGAGTGCATCGAGTCGAATCTTCTGACTTCATTGCCTCAAGCCATTTCTCGGAGTCGATATCTGATATCGCCTCGTTGTAGGTTTTGGGATCATCACCATGAGCACCATTACCTATGAGGAACATTTCCTCTACATCCTCTGAAATAATACCTAAGTATCTTTCAGGGGGACGGGAAACTCTTTCCGATCTACGAGGTGGAGGAGGTAGTGTTCTTATTGGCTCAACCTGATTTGGTTCCACTTGGTCCTTAGCTCGTTCTGCTTGTGAGACTTTCTCATCAAGCTTAATCTGCTTTCCAATGCCACTATCTTGAATAAACTATTTTTCAAGAAATATGGCATGTCGACTCACAATCACATTGTGGTCTTCTGGAATGTAGAAATAGTATCCTAATGACTCTTTAGGATATCCTATGAATCGAGCTCTAAAGGACCTAAACTCTAACTTGTCCGCTTGTTGTCTTTTGACATAAGCCGGACAACCCCAAATTCTGAGATGACTCAGACTTGGTTTCTTACCGTGCCATATCTCATACGGTGTGGTAGGAACGGTTTTAGAGGGAACCCTATTCAGTAAATAGATTGAAGTTAATAATGAATGTCCCCAAAGAAAATCAGGGAGGTCTGTGAAGCTCATCATGGATCGAACCATATCCAATAGAGTCCGATTTCTCCGTTCTGAAACCCCGTTGAGTTGAGGTGTTCCTGGTGGAGTCCATTGAGAGACTATGCCATTTTCCTTAAGATAGTCTAGGAATTCCCGGCTAAGGTATTCACCTCCTCGATCTGATCGAAGAACCTTAATGGGTTTTCCAGTTTGTTTTTCTACTTCATGTCTGAATTCTTTGAACTTTTCAAAAGCTTCAGACTTGTGTCTCATAAGATACACATACCCATACCTAGACAGATCATCGGTAAAGGTAATGAAGTAGACAAAATTGCCTCTAGCCGGCACATCGAAATGGGCCGCACACATCAGTATGTACTAGGGCAAGGAGATCTGTGGCCCTCTCCCCATGTCCAACAAAAGGGAGTTTAGTCATTTTGCCTTGAAGACAAGATTCACAAGTTGGATATGACTCAAAAGTCAATGGACTCAATAGCCCATTTTTCTCCAATTTGTTAATCCTATCTTCTGCTATATGACCTAATCTCAGGTGCCATAGATATCTGTCGTTTGGACTATCCCTAGGTCGTTTGGCATTCACGTTTTGCTCGATAGTTAAAACAGGTACATCAATATGCAACTGATAAAGACCATTAACAAGGAAACCATTTGCAATTTTATTTCTTTCATAAAGAATGTTACAATGGTCCTTAAAGAAGGTGATCACATAACCTTCTTGTGCTAAGCATGAAACAGAAATCAAATTCCTGCTAGCTGCAGGCACATAATAACAGTCTTTTAAAACTAAGTCTAAACCAGATGGTAATCGAAGAGGGTATGTTCCCACGGCTACTGCAGCAACTCTTGCTCCATTACCGACGCGTAGGATCATGTCTCCATCCCTCAGCCTCCTGCTATCCTCAAGACCCTGCATAGAAGTGCACAGATGAGCACTAGAACCAGAGTCAAGCACCCAACTGGATGCAGAAGAAACCGTAAGGTTAGACTCAATAACGAGCATACCTCCAGAAGGACCTTCCTTCTTGTTCTTCAGGGTGGCCAGGTAAGTAGGGCAGTTCCGCTTCCAATGGCCGTCGCTGTTGCAATGGAAACACTTTCCTTTGCCATCGACCTTCTTCTTCGGTTCTGCCTTCTTCTTCTTTGATCCTTCCACCTTTTGCTTTTTCACAGACTTCTTTTTCTTTCCATAAGACTTTCTTTTGGAAGAAGTCCGTTCCATAGCAAGAACTGAGCCTTTAGAACCTTTCATAGAAAGCTCAGCGGTAACCAGCATATTCATCAACTCGGCCAAGGAATTTTGAAGTTTATGCATGTGGTAATTCATGATGAATTGCCCATATGCATCAGTCAAGGATTGCAGAATAATATCGTTCTGCAGATCCAAGTCCAACTTCACACCGAGCTTCTCAAGCTCTTCCATGTCCTTGATCATTGTCAGACAGTGATCTTGGACTGACTGCCCATCACGCATCTTAGCCTTAAAAAGTCATTTTGTGACTTGATATTTGGCTGCGCGACTCTGTTCACCAAACATCTCCTGCAGGTGAGCCAACATTTGGCGAGCAGTCCCGATATCTTCATGTTGGCGCTGGAGCTCATCAGACATCGAGCCCAACATGTAGTATCTGGCCTTATTGTCTTCGTCAATCCATTTTTCCAGAGACGCTCTCTGTTCAGTGGATGGACGAGCTGGTAAGGTGGGAGGGTCCTGGTCCAAAACATGTGTTAACTTCTCTGAACCCAAAATAATTTTGTAGTTCCTGAGCCAATCTTTATAATTGGGTCCAGTCAGTCTATGTGTGTCTAGGATACGTGCCAGTGGGTTGGACGCAGACATTTTCCTGTAGAGAGTCAAAGATTCTAGTTAGATACTGTAATTTTGACTTGACCAATTTGTTTAGGGATTTTATTTTTAAACAAATTAGCTCCCACTATTTTCTCGGATCCCTACACTCCCTCTGTAGAGATGCGAAAATCTCCGCGATTGATGATTTCTAGTGGGTGGTGCGGTCTCACCAACTGACTCATCACCTCACCTAACAGTTATTGGTGATGGGTTAGCCAATGAGTGAACAACTCTTGTTCAATGATTCTCTAATCATGGTGCACCCAAACTTGGTCTCTAATTCATGAATCTCACCGTATCCGGAATATTGATCCACTCCTTAGTTAAGTCAGACCCACCATTTGCATAGACTGGGTTCCTAATTGGGTCTCTCACCGTATCCGAAATATTGAGCCCAACTCATCCTCCAGCCCATAGCATCCAATGCCTAATAGACATGGTTGCGTCTTCCCGGTGCAACTGAGCCACTGTATCCAGCCGAGAACAATCAACCCCGGGAAGGGCCCGCACGTCTACAATGGTGGAAGACCTCAGGACTTAATCTTTTCTTAGGGAGAATTGATTCAGGTCTCATTAAACTAGACTTGGCTTAGTCATAACAATTATGACTAACCTAGTGGCATGGGTCAGCTCGGATTATTGACCACCTCAGATCAGAACTGTGTCAACAGATATGGCCAGGTAAGTGAGACCGGTGGAAGGAATATGCCGTTAACTCGCACAAGAACGCATTCAGGTCGAGTAGCTTCCAATTAAAAACCAGTCGGTCGTCTGTGCCAAACTTACCTTAGACACCAAATTGTTGAGTCAGAACCAATTGGGTTAGCCTACAATCCAGACTCTAACCTCTGAGCCTAATTAGGTCTTGCTTGATCGTGACTCGATCTTGACCCAGACTTAATCCTATTAGGCTGGTCAATTTAAGCATTGTTGATCCCATCTAACCAACTCTTGATTCGGTTTGATCAACCGCTTAGACCTAATTGAGCTACCCAAGCCCGAACCCAGTATTATGAATATGTCTTAGATCTGAAATTCTCAATTTTAGACCTAATTAATATTCCATAAACTTAATTCTTAATTAAGTTGGGTTCATAAACAAAATATGCACAATAAATCCTAGGGTTTCAGGATCTAGGGTTTTGCAGAAAGTAAGTTTTGGGTTTCTGATTAAGGACGAACACGCAGCACCCCTACACGTCATAAGAACACCCCATCGAATGGGAAGAGAGGGCCTTTAAACCCTTCTTCGTTCTTATGACCGGACGGCCAAGAGGAACGCCTTAATCAGGAACATTCAATACTACAAAACAATATCAGATCTATATCATATATCTCATATATAAAGTAGATCTAATCATGGCATATTTTGCATACATCTCATGTATCATAATCATGCATGTTTTCAGATCTAAATTATCTCATAATAATCTAAAAAATTAGATTTAAATTGATCTAATCAAAATAAATTCTAATCTAGACAATTATGTAGAACTATTCTACAACTAGTCTAGACATGCATCAATCATATCTCATATGATATTTAAAATTAAATAATTTTTATTTGCTATTTATCAGATGTTATTATAACACTTATAATATCAGAAAATAGTAAATAAGAAGATCTAAAATATGATTTAATCAGATTAAATCAAAGACATGCAAAACTATTCTATAGAACTATTCTATTCTAGAACTAGTCATGCATATCTTCATGTTCTTAGATCCAAATCATTTAATTTTAATTTTTCTGATTTCAGATCTGATCACATCTCATGTGACATCTGAAATCACTTTATTTTCTAATTAAAATAAAATTAAAATCAGATCTAAACAATTTAGAACCATGGCTCTGATACCAGTTGAAGGGAAATCCTGATTTCCCGGTCCAGGTTCGTCCAGATCTGATCAGATCAAGAGATATATTTCAAAAATTTTTCTCTTGATCTCAATCAGATCTTGATATGTTTCAGATCTGATTCTTATTATTTTAATAAATAAAATAAAATAAGATAAATTAAATCAAATTTAATTTACCTGATTTGGGTAATCCTATTACCCTGTAGATGATCCTGATTGCAGCGGAAGGTTCTGGATCTTAGCCACGCAAGCGCCTGGCCTCTACCGGTATCCACTCGGGTTGGATCTGGAGATCCTCTTCTTCTCTATCACACCTCCAAAAATCAGATCTGGATCTGATCTGGAGGATCTTCAAAACTCTTTTGAAGATCTGCAGTCGTCCTTTTGCAGCAGCGCAGCCTTCTTGCTTTTGATCGCCTTTCCTTGATCTGAATCGCACCAACCTAAGTCCAAAACTCTTTTGGACGTGGAGAGCAAGGGGAGAAGAGACTATGGCATGGAGAAGGAGGGGAGAGGCAGCCTTGGGGCGTGGGGTTTCTCAATTGAATTGCATTCACTTAGAATTAGGGTTGGGCGCAGGGTCTTATTTATAGACCTCTTGTGATCCAACTCCTCTTCCTCTCAACCAATCACAACCCTTTGTGAAATCAGATCTAAATCTGATTGGTTGGAATAGAGACCCCTGGATTCCTCCTTAGAGGGCGCCTAAGACCAGTCAAACTGGATTCTTAGTAGAACTCTGATTGGAATCCAAAAGGGAGGTGGAGTCCTTGTCCAACAAGGACTCCTAGGCGCCTCCTACTTGGGCTCACGCCACCCTTGGCGTGCGCCCTTCTCCTTGCCAGGTTCTGGCAGGGGGACAGGCCCCCACCAGCTCTCCAATAGGTGCATGACATGTGGTCAAAAGTCAAAGTGGTCAATGGTCAACGTTTGACCAGTCAAAGGTAGACTTTTGACCAAAGTCAAAGAACAAGAAATGGCAGGTGACCAAAAATGGCAGGTAATGTCTTACAAATAAGACAACCTATTCTGACTTGGACAACCTCCAGTCAGACCATATGAAGGCCTCTGATTGAGCACAAACTCCTTTGGCTCAGTCAGGACAACTTATTTATGATAGTAAAAGAAGAACGTTAGGTTCAATCGAGTGCTAGCACGATTTCCTTGAACCTAATTGAATCTCATTCAGATCAATTGAACTAGATCAGTTCAATTGATGATCACCAGATTCAAACCCTTGTTTGTGTGACCCAGTTAGGTTCAGTTCTGTATGGTAATGGGATATGTCATGATCTCTATCATAGACATCATCGAAACTCCTTTCGATGGATCAGAACTCTTCTGATTCGAACAGCTAGAATGATCGATCATCTAAATCATTCTAATTGCTCCCAAAATCCACCAGTGACACCTAGCAGTATATGGTGGCAACCCATCAGAGCTGAATGCGAACCTCTTGGTGCAGCTACCTGTGTGATTAAGTTCTTCTATCTTGAGCCCCGATCAGATTAGGGTTAAGGTGAACTCGTCAAACCCTAGTCTCTGTCATATGATGTAATCATTCGATTCGAGTCCAATGTGAAAATCTAAATAGAAACTCTTTCTATTATTTCACTCTACCATGGCCATGGGCTTTCTGGACTTGATTCTCATGATCATCATAGGGCTGCTCCTCTACCACCGAGGTAGATAGATTCCCATCTTGATGCAATCCAGTTCCTACAATGAACATGCTATAGCCAACATACACCTCAGGGTTCCATATGGCTAGGAGACCGAGTAATGGTGTAGTCAAACTATAACACCCTCAAGGTGAACTGCCGATGCATCTCAGGTCAAAGAACCAGACACACTACTGCAGCATCGAGTCAGTCATTGACGAGAAGGTAGACTTCCTAATGACTACTCGAGGTGGTCACGCTCAGTGCCCTCGTTCTCTAACGAGTACCTGTACTCTCGCTCCGGTGTCTCCACACCGTAGACTCAAGACTCATCTACTAAAGAGAAGCGATCGTACACCAACCTTCCGGATCAATCACCATCCTCGTGATGATCCTATGGTCGGGAGCTGTTTATGAGTTAATAATGATTATTCATGTCTTAAATTTTCAACTCTTGAAAATATGAATTATCATTACCATTAACTCAAAGGATGTATCACAGACACTAAATACACATGTGTGATAGAAAATAACCCATTTTATTAATTATAGTCAAAATTATAATTTTGCCCCTAGAAGTGTATTACAAGTGTCAGCCAATTCTGGCTTCTAGGGCACATATATCTAACAATTCCGAAAGGCGCTGGCGGCATAGTGGTCTTCTGGAATGTAGAAATAGTATCCTAATGACTCTTTAGGATATCCTATGAATCGAGCTCTGAAAGGACCTAAACTCTAACTTGTCCGCTTGTTGTCTTTTGACATAAGCCGGACAACCCCAAATTCTGAGATGACTCAGACTTGGTTTCTTACCGTGCCATATCTCATACGGTGTGGTAGGAACGGTTTTAGAGGGAACCCTATTCAGTAAATAGATTGAAGTTAACAATGAATGTCCCCAAAGAAAATCAGGGAGGTCTGTGAAGCTCATCATGGATCGAACCATATCCAATAGAGTCCGATTTCTCCATTCTGAAACCCCGTTGAGTTGAGGTGTTCCTGGTGGAGTCCATTGAGAGACTATGCCATTTTCCTTAAGATAGTCTAGGAATTCCCGGCTAAGGTATTCACCTCCTCGATCTGATCGAAGAACCTTAATGGGTTTTTCCAGTTTGTTTTTCTACTTCATGTCTGAATTCTTTGAACTTTTCAAAAGCTTCAGACTTGTGTCTCATAAGATACACATACCCATACCTAGACAGATCATCGGTAAAGGTAATGAAGTAGACAAAATTGCCTCTAGCCGGCACATCAAATGGGCCGCACACATCAGTATGTACTAGGGCAAGGAGATCTGTGGCCCTCTCCCCATGTCCAACAAAAGGGAGTTTAGTCATTTTGCCTTGAAGACAAGATTCACAAGTTGGATATGACTCAAAAGTCAATGGACTCAATAGCCCATTTTTCTCCAATTTGTTAATCCTATCTTCTGCTATATGACCTAATCTCAGGTGCCATAGATATCTGTCGTTTGGACTATCCCTAGGTCGTTTGGCATTCACGTTTTGCTCGATAGTTAAAATAGGTACATCAATATGCAACTGATAAAGACCATTAATAAGGAAACCATTTGCAATTTTATTTCTTTCATAAAGAATGTTACAATGGTCCTTAAAGAAGGTGATCACATAACCTTCTTGTGCTAAGCATGAAACAGAAATCAAATTCCTGCTAGCTGCAGGCACATAATAACAGTCTTTTAAAACTAAGTCTAAACCAGATGGTAATCGAAGAGGGTATGTTCCCACGGCTACTGCAGCAACTCTTGCTCCATTACCGATGCGTAGGATCATGTCTCCATCCCTCAGCCTCCTGCTATCCTCAAGACCCTGCATAGAAGTGCACAGATGAGCACTAGAACCAGAGTCAAGCACCCAACTGGATGCAGAAGAAACCGTAAGGTTAGACTCAATAACGAGCATACCTCCAGAAGGACCTTCCTTCTTGTTCTTCAGGGTGGCCAGGTAAGTAGGGCAGTTCCGCTTCCAATGGCCGTCGCTGTTGCAATGGAAACACTTTCCTTTGACATCGGCCTTTTCTTCGGTTCTGCCTTCTTCTTCTTTGATCCTTCCACCTTTTGCTTTTTCACAGACTTCTTTTTCTTTCCATAAGACTTTCTTTTGGAAGAAGTCCGTTCCATAGCAAGAACTGAGCCTTTAGAACCTTTCATAGAAAGCTCAGCGGTAACCAGCATATTCATTAACTCGGCCAAGGAATTTTGAAGTTTATGCATGTGGTAATTCATGATGAATTGCCCATATGCATCAGTCAAGGATTGCAGAATAATATCGTTCTGCAGATCCAAGTCCAACTTCACACCGAGCTTCTCAAGCTCTTCCATGTCCTTGATCATTGTCAGACAGTGATCTTGGACTGACTGCCCATCACGCATCTTAGCCTTAAAAAGTCATTTTGTGACTTGATATTTGGCTGCGCGACTCTGTTCACCAAACATCTCCTGCAGGTGAGCCAACATTTGGCGAGCAGTCCCGATATCTTCATGTTGGCGCTGGAGCTCATCAGACATCGAGCCCAACATGTAATATCTGGCCTTATTATCTTCGTCAATCCATTTTTCCAGAGACGCTCTCTGTTCAACAGATGGACGGGCTGGTAATGTGGGAGGGTCCTGGTCCAAAACATGGGTTAACTTCTCGAAACCCAAAATAATTTTGTAGTTCCTGAGCCAATCTTTATAATTGGGTCCAGTCAGTCTATGTGTGTCCAGGATACGTGCCAATGGGTTGGACGCAGACATTTTCCTGTAGAGAGTCAAAGATTCTAGTTAGATACTGTAATTTTGACTTGACCAATTTGTTTAGGGATTTTATTTTTAAACAAATTAGCTCCCACTATTTTCTCGGATCCCTACACTCCCTCTGTAGAGATGCGAAAATCTCCACGATTGAATGATTTCTAGTGGGTGGTGCGGTCTCACCAACTGACTCATCACCTCACCTAACAGTTATTGGTGATGGGTTAGCCAATGAGTGAACAACTCTTGTTCAATGATTCTCTAATCATGGTGCACCCAAACTTGGTCTCTAATTCATGAATCTCACCGTATCCGGAAATATTGATCCACTCCTTAGTTAAGTCAGACCCACCATTTGCATAGACTGGGTTCCTAATTGAGTCTCTCACCGTATCCGAAATATTGAGCCCAACTCATCCTCCAGCCCATAGCATCCAATGCCTAATAGACATGGTTGCATCTTCCCGGTGCAACTGAGCCACTGTATCCAGCCGAGAACAATCAACCCCGGGAAGGGCCCGCACATCTACAATGGTGGAAGACCTCAGACTTAATCTTTTCTTAGGGAGAATTGATTCAGGTCTCATTAAACTAGACTTGGCTTAGTCATAACAATTATGACTAACCTAGTGGCATGGGTTAGCTCGGATTATTGACCACCTCAGATCAGAACTGTGTCAACAGATATGGCCAGGTAAGTGAGACCGGTGGAAGGAATATGCCATTAACTCGTACAAGAACGCATTCAGGTCGAGTAGCTTCCAATTAAAAACCAGTCGGTCGTCTATGCCAAACTTACCTTAGACACCAAATTGTTGAGTCAGAACCAATTGGGTTAGCCTACAATCCAGACTCTAACCTCTGAGCCTAATTAGGTCTTGCTTGATCGTGACTCGATCTTGACCCAGACTTAATCCTATTAGGCTGGTCAATTTAAGCATTGTTGATCCCATCTAACCAACTCTTGATTCGGTTTGATCAACCGCTTAGACCTAATTGAGCTACCCAAGCCCGAACCCAGTATTATGAATATGTCTTAGATCTGAAATTCTCAATTTTAGACCTAATTAATATTCCATAAACTTAATTCTTAATTAAGTAGGGTTCATAAACAAAATATGCACAATAAATCCTAGGGTTTCAGGATCTAGGGTTTTGCAGAAAGTAAGTTTTGGGTTTCTGATTAAGGACGAACACGCAGCACCCCTACACATCATAAGAACACCCCATCGAATGGGAAGAGAGGGCCTTTAAACCCTTCTTCGTTCTTATGACCGGACGGCCAAGAGGAACGCCTTAATCAGGAACATTCAATACTACAAAACAATATCAGATCTATATCATATATCTCATATATAAAGTAGATCTAATCATGGCATATTTTGCATACATCTCATGTATCATAATCATGCATGTTTTCAGATCTAAATTATCTCATAATAATCTAAAAAATTAGATTTAAATTGATCTAATCAAAATAAATTCTAATCTAGATAATTATGTAGAACTATTCTACAACTAGTCTAGACATGCATCAATCATATCTCATATGATATTTAAAATTAAATAATTTTTATTTGCTATTTATCAGATGTTATTATAACACTTATAATATCAAAAAATAGTAAATAAGAAGATCTAAAATATGATTTAATCAGATTAAATCAAAGACATGCAAAACTATTCTATAGAACTATTCTATTCTAGAACTAGTCATGCATATCTTCTGTAATCTTAGATCCAAATCATTTAATTTTAATTTTTTTGATTTCAGATCTGATCACATCTCATGTGACATCTGAAAATCACTTTATTTTCTAATTAAAATAAAATTAAAATCAGATCTAAACAATTTAGAACCATGGCTCTGATACCAGTTGAAGGGAAATCCTGATTTCCCGGTCCAGGTTCGTCCAGATCTGATCAGATCAAGAGATATATTTCAAAAATTTTTTCTCTTGATCCCAATCAGATCTTGATATGTTTCAGATCTGATTCTTATTATTTTAATAAATAAAATAAAATAAGATAAATTAAATCAAATTTAATTTACCTGATTTGGGTAATCCTATTACCCTGTAGATGATCCTGATTGCAGCGGAAGGTTCTGGATCTAGCCACGCAAGCGCCTGGCCTCTACCGGTATCCACTCGGGTTGGATCTGGAGATCCTCTTCTTCTCTATCACATCCTCCAAAAATTAGATCTGGATCTGATCTGGAGGATCTTCAAAACTCCTTTTGAAGATCAGCAGTCGTCCTTTGCAGCAGTGCAGCCTTCTTCTTTTGATCGCCTTTCTTTTGATCTGGAACGCACCAACCTAAGTCCAAAACTCTTTTGGACGTGGAGAGGAGAAGGAGGAGAAGTTTAGGCATGGAGGAAGAGGGGAGAGGCAGCCTTGGGGCGTGGGAAATCTCTATTCTAATTGCATTTGAATCTGAGTTGGGCGCAGGGTCTTATTTATAGACTAAGCGTGATCCAACTCCTCTTCCTCCCAACCAATCACAACCCTTTGTGAAATCAGATCTAAATCTGATTGGTGGGAATAGAGACCCCTGGATTCCTCCTTAGAGGGCGCCTAAGACCAGTCAAACTGGATTCTTAGTAGAACTCTGATTGGAATCCAAAAGGGAGGTGGAGTCCTTGTCCAACAAGGACTCCAAGGCGCCTCCAACTTGGGCGCACGCCTAGGGTGGCGTGCGCCCTCCTCCTTGCCAGGTTCTGGCAGGGGGACAGGCCCCCACCAGTTCTCCAATAGGTGCATGACACGTGGACAAAAGTCAAAGTGTCTAATGGTCAACATTTGACCAGTCAAAGGTCAACTTTTGACCAAAGTCAAAGGAACCAAGAAATGGCAGGTGACCAAAAATGGCAGGTAATGTCTTATAAAATAAGACAACCTTCTCTAACTTGGACAACCTCCAGTTAGACCATATGAAGGCCTCTGATTGAGCACAAACTCCTTTGGCTCAGTCAGGACAACTTATTTATGATAGTAAAAGAAGAACGTTAGGTTCAATCGAGTGCTAGCACGATTTCCTTGAACCTAATTGAATCTCATTCAGATCAATTGAACTAGATCAGTTCAATTGATGATCACCAGATTCAAACCCTTGTTTGTGTGACCCAGTTAGGTTCAGTTCTGTATGGTAATGGGATATGTCATGATCTCTATCATCGACATCATCGAAACTCCTTTCGATGGATCAGAACTCTTCTGATTCGAACAGCTAGAATGATCGATCATCTAAATCATTCTAATTGCTCCCAAAATCCACCAGTGACACCTAGCAGTATATGGTGGCAACCCATCAGAGCTGAATGCGAACCTCTTGGTGCAGCTACCTGTGTGATTAAGTTCTTCTATCTTGAGCCCCGATCAGATTAGGGTTAAGGTAAACTCGTCAAACCCTAGTCTCTGTCATATGATATAATCATTCGATTCGAGTCCAATGTGAAAATCTAAATAGAAACTCTTTCTATTATTTCACTCTGCCATGGCCATGGGCTTCAGGACTTGATTCTCATGATTATCATAGGGCTGCTCCTCTACCACCGAGGTAGATAGATCCCATCTTGATGCAATCCAGTTCCTACAATGAACATGCTATAGCCAACATACACCTCAGGGTTCCATATGGCTAGGAGACCGAGTAATGGTGTAGTCAAACTATAACACCCTCAAGGTGAACTGCCGATGCATCTCAGGTCAAAGAACCAGACACACTACTGCAGCATCGAGTCAGTCATTGACGAGAAGGTAGACTTCCTAATGACTACTCGAGGTGGTCACGCTCAGTGCCCTCGTTCTCTAACGAGTACCTGTACTCTCGCTCCGGTGTCTCCACACCGTAGACTCAAGACTCATCTACTAAAGAGAAGCGATCGTACACCAACCTTCCGGATCAATCACCATCCTCGTGATGATCCTATGGTCGGGAGCTGTTTATGAGTTAATAATGATTATTCATGTCTTAAATTTTCAACTCTTGAAAATATGAATTATCATTACCATTAACTCAAAGGATGTATCACAGACACTAAATACACATATGTGATAGAAAATAACCCATTTTATTAATTATAGTCAAAATTATAATTTTGCCCCTAGAAGTGTATTACAAGTGTCAGCCAATTCTGGCTTCTAGGGCACATATATCTAACATTCCATAGGGTGTTCAAAATGTATGGCTTCGTTAAGAACGGTGTAGGGTCCTTAAGGCAATCTTTTTTGGAAAAGAAGTTTCTTGGTGAAGAAACTATTGCCTCTAAGATTGAACTTGAGGAAGTTCAATAGGTAGAAAAATCGATACCTATAGCTGAACCAGAACCAAATTTGATTAGATCAAATCTGGAGCCTAGTGTACCTACACCATTAAGAAGATCTGGTAGAGTACCGCATCAATCGGATAGATACTATAGTTTTTTGGTCCAGAATGGTGATCCCATCAAACTCGATGAGAACGATGAGGATCCGATCACCTACATGGATGCTATGTAGAGACCTGATTTTGAGAGATGGCTTGAGGCCATGAAATCCAAAATGGAGTCCATGAAGGTCAATGATGTATGGACATTGATTAACCCATTCGAAGGGGTTAAATCCATTAGGTGTAAATGGATCTTCAAAAGGAAAAGAAGCACAGATGGAAAGGTGGAGACTTATAAAGCCCATCTGATTGTCAAGGGTTATTGTCAACGTCATGGTATTGACTATAATGAGATATTCTCTCCTATGGCATTGCTCAAATTCATTCGGATTATGCTTGCAATTGCTGCCCATCTGGACTATGAGATCTGGTAGATGGATTTGAAGATAGCTTTTCTGAATGGAGAGTTGATCGAAAAGATGTATATGATACAACCTGAGGGGTTCACATCTATAGACGAGTTCAAGGTGTGTAGGTTTCAAAGATCTATTTATGGATTGAAGTAGGTATCTCGGTGTTGGAACATGAATTTTGATAAGGTGATCAAAATGTATGGCTTTGTTAAGAATGGAGAAGAGACCTTCATTTACAAATGGGCAAATGGTCCAGCAATTATATTCCTTGTCTTGTACATGGATGACATTCTCTTAATTGGGAATGACATCACCATACTCCAAGAAATAAAAGTCTGGTTGTCATCATAGTTCTCCATGAAGGTCTTGGGAGAAGTATCCTACATCCTAGGGATGAAGATCTATAGAGATAGATCTAAGAGGATGCTTGGATTATCCGAGTCTATGTACATAGATACTGTGCTGAAGAGGTTCAGCATAGAGAATTTTAAAAAAGACTATCTTTCGATAGGCCATAAAATTTCTCTCTCTAAGAAAGATTATCCGATAACTCCTGAAGAGAGAGAGCGTATGAGTAGAGTCTCATATGCTTCGATAGTGGGATCTATCATATATGCCATGACATGTACGAGACTAGACATGGCATACTCACTAGGGGTAGTGAGTAGATACCAGTTTGACCCCAGAGAAAACCATTGAAAAGTGGTTAAAGCCATACTTAAGTATTTGAGAAATACTAAGGATCAATGGTTGATTTATGGTGAGTTAGATCTGAAACTTATGAGATTTACAGACTTTAGCTTTCAATCTGACCATGATGATAGTAGAAGTGTGTCAGGATATATCTTTACTCTGAATGGTGGAGTCATCTGTTGGAAGAGTTTCAAGTAGCATATTATGGCAGGCTCTATTTGTGAAGCATAATACGTGGTAGCATCAGATGATGCAAAGAAAGCTGTGTAGTAGAGAAAGTTTATTACCAAGCTTGGAGTAGCACCCTCCTTTGATGGTTCGATCCTACTCTACTGCGATAGCACTGGTGCCATTGCTCAGGTGAAAGAACCAAAGGCACACAGTGGATGAAGTACATTCTGTACCGCTTTCACTTGATCCGAAAGATCGTAGATCGAGGTGATGTCGACCTTCTGAAGATCGACAAAAAGGAGAACCTGACCAACCCCTTCACTAAAGCCCTAGCAATAAAGGAGTTTGACAATCATAAGTCAAAGATGGATATTAGATACTGTGTCGAGTGGCTTTAGGATAAGTGAAAGTTGTTGGAAAATGTATTCCAAAGCCAATCATCAATCTGTTGATGGTTGAGCTACTTAATATTTGTAATTAATTCATTAATAAATAAAATATATTTTTAGTATTTTTCATCATAAGTATTCATCTTCTAAAGAACTCCATTGTTGTGATGAAGTTCGTAGGACTATTTAGCTTCGATAAAGAGAGGATTTATCGATTAGTCCTTAAATTTGTTCACGATCAAATAATAGGCTATTAATAAGGACGACAACATCTATCGAGAGCATAGGTCACTATATGTCATATAGGTTGGTTGTCCTCTTAACCAAGGAGTGTGGAGATACTAGTATGGCATACAGGTGAGATATATAGGTCCATCATCATTGAACGTGACCAACTCCAGAGCATTCTGTTGTCAAGAATGTTTCTGATGGAATATAAGTATAAGTGTTCCTTAGATCTGAGATCATCTCAGTGACTAGCAAGCAACTCACTATGCTTTGGTACCAAACTAACTGAATTTCTAATTTAGTAACAGAACTTTTGGGAATAGTCAAGTACTTATAAAGTTAGAGTGTGAACAAGATGGGATTAACCACTCCAAGAGTTGGAGAAGAATGTATCACTGTATCTCAATACAGCAAAATCTTGGCTAGGGTAATCCATCAGATGGATTTGATATTTTAAAATACAATGTGGACAACTTGATCAGAGTTGATAGTTGAACTTTGAGGTGTCCTACGAGCATTTTGGTCAATGGGGTGAATTATATAGAAACTCTATCTGCATGGGTTCTAAGGATGTTGTTCTACACATTCGACCTATCCGACCATCGAATATCATTGCTAGATGGTCACTTCGATTGGTATAAAAATCTATTTCTATGCTATCAGCTAAGGTTCGGATCTATGAGGTCACACACATTAGAGCTCACGATCTAATTAGATGGTTGATCAATGATTAAGAATTATTCTAGGATTAAACAATCAATACGATTGGTGTTTAACCTAGTGCAAGTATTGCAGGAGAATCGATTAGCAATTAGATTGCTAATTAGCTTAATTTGATTAAGTCAGAGGATTGAGATTAAGTATAATTAAATATGATTTAATTAGATTTGGTTTGGGCTTGATTAGATCAAGTTCAATTGGTTTATTAGATAAGCCAAGTGCAAGAAAAATATTAGTCCTAGTGCAACTAGGACTTAGGTCAACCTAATTTTCTAATTTGATTAAAAAATTAAATTAAAATTAAATCTAATTTAATTAAGCCTTTAAATGGGTTAGAAATTTATTTAATTGAGTTGATTTACTCTTGATTTTATTTGATTAAAAGATCTTGTTTGACCAAGTCAAAATAGGAGTCCTAGTGTGACTAGGACTCCCTAACCTTAGGCCACCTTAGCCCATGCTCCCTACGTCCATTTTTTTTTATTTTGTGCATGAGATCTCCTCTCCTTGATGTTCACGCACACCTCTCTCTCCCTCCTTTTCTCATAAGATAATTTGTTGGAAGACCAAGTCAAAAGGAGAGTTAGTTTTGGCATCTTTTTCATCATAAGTTTACATCTTCTAATGAACTCTATTATTGTGATGAAGTTCTTAGGACTATTTAGTTTTGATAAAGAGAGGATTTATCGATTAGTACTTAAATTTGTTCACAATCAAATGATAGGCTATTAATTAGGGTGATAATGTCTATCGAGCATAGGTCCCTATATGCCATATAGGTTGGTTGTCCTCTTAACCAAGGAGTGTGGAGACATTGGTACGACATATAGGTGAGATGTATGAGTATATCATCATTGAACATGACCAACTCTAGAGCATTCTACTATCAAAAATGTCTCTAATGGGATATAGGTATAGGTATTCCTTAGACCTGATATCATCTCAGTGACTTGCAAGCAACTCACTATGCTTTGGTATCGGACTAACTGAATTTTTAATTTAACAACAGAAGGCTTCTGAGCATAGTCAAGTACTTACGAAGTCAGAGTATGATCAAGATAGAATTTACCATTCCAAGAGTTGGAGAAGAATGTATCACTGTATTTCAATAGAGCAAAACCTTAGCTAGGATAATCCATCAGATGGATTTGATATTTTGAAATATAATATGGACAACATGATCAGAGTTGATAGTTGAACTCTGAGGTATCCTACAAGCATTATGGTCAAGGAGATGAATTATATGGAAACTGTATCCGCATGGATTCTAAGGATGGTGTTCTACACCTTCGACCTATTCGGCCATCGGGTATCATTGCTAGATGGTCACTTCGATTGATATAAAAATTTATTCCTATGTTACTGACTTAGATTCGAACCTATGAGGTCACACATTAGAGTTCACATTCTGATTGGATGGTTAATCAGTGATTTAGAATCATTTTAGAGTTAAACAATCAATATGGTTGATGTTTGACCTAGTGCAAGTATTGCAGGAGGATCGATTAGCAATTTGATTGCTAAGTGAGTTAATTTGATTAAGCCAGTAGGCTAAGATTAAGTCCAATTAAATCTAATTTAATTACATTTGGTTTGGGCTTGATTGGATCAAACCTAATTGGTTTATTGGATAAGCCAAGTGCAAGGAAGAACTAGTCCTAGTCTAACTAGGACTTGGGTCAACCCAATTTTCTAATTTGATTAAAATATAAATCAAAATTAAATTAAATTTAATTTTATTTAAATAAGTTCTTAAATATCTTAGAGCCTTATTTAATTGGGTTGGATTACTCTTATTTTTATTTGGTTAACAGACCTTGTTTGACCAGGTTAAAATAGGAGTCCTAGTGTGACTAGGACTCCCTATTCCTTGCGCCACCTAATCTTCACGCCCCATCCCTTTCTCTTTATGTTTTTATGTGAAATTCTCCATGCCCAAAGGATTCTCATGCCCCCTTTCTCTCTTCTATTTCTCATATGGAAGTTTATTGCATGACCAAGTCAAAAGGGGAAGTTGGTTTTGCTTTAGGATTCTGTGAGATAGAATCCTAATCAACAAAAAGACTTCCTTCCTTTCATGCCACCACCTTCCTATTTTCTATCTCTCTCTCATGGAATTATTTGGCATTTGTTGCACCCTCCCTTGCTAGTCCATGGCAGAAAAGTAAGGTGGGGGTGCCCAAGAGTTGGGCACCCCAACAACTTCCCTTATTTGGTCCTTCCTAGTCTAGGTTTTTGACCTAACTTGGACTCTACATATCTCTTTATTTAAATGAAATTTTTTACTAAAATTTTTTTAGATTGTAGAAAATTGAGAGGTATCTTTGGTACAGAAAAATTAAAGAAAAATTCATCTGTGTTGTGGAGATATTAAAAACACAAATTAGGGTGTCTAGAAAAAGAATAAAGAAGAAGAAGAGGTTCTTCTTCTAAGGTTTTTTGTTTCAGATCTCTTCCTTCCTTTTTGTGAGCTTTTGAGAGGTGTCTCAACATTAAAAATATTCTTCTCTTCCTTCTAATATTTTGGAGTATCCATGTTTTGAAGAAAAAAGCATCAGATCGACCGTCGAAGAGAGATCAGTATAGTGCTAGCATACTGTGATGATTTTCTGCATCAGGATCTCTGATCGTGTTTGTGGACTCGTGTGGGCGACTGCTAGAGGCCAGACATGTGTGTGGCTCATGACTTCATCTTCAAACCCAGATCAGCAAGTAGGAATGTCTAACTTGCTCAGGTAACAGATCCGATCTATTATTTTATAGCTGCATTAGATGTAGTATAGATCTAGGTTAATATGATCAACCTTTTCTTTCTTGTTTAATTTTTAATTTTTAATTTAAATATCATGTAATAATCATATAATAAGATCTTAGATCTAGAGTATTTTAGATCAATTTTGATTGATTTTAATCTTTCGCTGCCTGATCTTGACAAAGTTTCAAGATCTAATCCTAAAACCCAAGATCTGGTTCCTACAATTGGTATCAGAGCCAAGTTCTTATTACATGATTTTTGTATATATTTAGATTATTTATTAGTTTAGATCTAATTTATAATCTAATTATTAAATCTAAAATTAAAAAAATTTAGATCTCATGAACTGCTATAAGGTTATCCTACTGTAAGATTTTCTCCTTACAGTGAAGAGGTTGTCCTAGCTCGTGATGATCTGACTCTAATCATAAATTTATTAGATTTAATCTAATTTTATTTATAATTTAATAGATTTAAAATAGTTTTAGATCTAAAAATAAAATATTTTAGATTGCACGGACTGCCATAAGGTTGTCCTGCGGTAAGGTTTATCCCTTACAGTGGATAGGTTGTCCTAGTACGTGCTGATCTAAAATATTGATCATAAAATTTTAGATTAGATCTAAAAGATTTTATGATCTGATTAAAAATATTTTAATCTAATTTTAATCATCATAAATATGTTAGATTTGATCTAGAGAGATTTATGATTGATTATTATTAAAACTGTTTTAATTATATGAACCTATTTAGATTCGATCTAAAGTAGTTTTATGTTTATTTTACTTGCATATTGATTATGAATCAAACATGTAATTTGATTGATAGAACCATGTTGTAAAAATATTTTACAAACATGTAAATCATTTTTGAAAAGCCAATCTCCAACCCTCAGCCCAAAACTTAATTAAGAATTAAGAAGTTGTTTGATTAGGTTCTAGGATTGTAAATTGAAGATCCTATGACACGAATCATAACACATTGGGTTAATGGGTTAGTCAGAATTAAGTCCATTAATTGGGTTAGACCTAGGGTTAGATTATAGAATGGACTTAATTAGAGAATTGACTAAATCTAATCAATTATTGTCTTAGATTAGGTTAAGGATTCTCTTGATCAATTGCTATTGTTGTAGTTGCTCAAGACCTTGTTTGACTAGGTCAAAATAGGAGTCTTAGTGTGACTAGGACTCTCTATTCCTTGTGCCACCTAATCTTCATGCCCCACCCCTTTCTCTTTGTATTTTTATGTGAAATTCTCCATGCCCCCCTTTCTCTCTTCTATTTCTCATATGGAAGTTTGTTGCATGACCAAGTCAAAAGGGGAAGTTGGTTTTGCTTTAGGATTCTATGAGATAGAATCCTAGTCAACCAAAAGACTTCCTTTCTTTCATGCCGCCACCTCCCTATTCTCTCTCTCTCTCTCTCATGGCATTCTTTGGCATTTGTTGTTCCCTCCCTTGCTGGTCCATAAAAGAAAAGTATGGTGGGGGCACCCCAACAACTTCCCTCATTTGGTCCTTCCTAGTCTAGATTTTTGACCTAACTTGGACTCTATATATCTCTTTATTTTAAAAAAAAAAATTTCTAAATTTTTTGTGAATTTAAGATATTTGAGAGGTCTCTTTGGTGTAGAAAAATTAAAGAAAAATTCATCTAGATCATGGAGATATTAAAAACACAAATCATGATGTCTAGAAAAGAACAAAGAAGAAGAAGAGGGTCTTCTTCTAGGATTTTTTGTTCCAAATCTTCTTCTCCCTTTTTATGAGCTATTGAGAGGTGTCTCAGCATCACAAATCTTCTTCTCTTTCTTTTGGTATTTTAGAGTATCCAAGTTTCGAAGAAGAAAGCATCAGATCGACCATCGAAGAGAGATCAGCATAGTGCTAGCATATTGTGCTGATTTCCTGCATCAGGATCATTGATTATGTTCGTGGGCTCATGTGGATGACTCCTAGAGACTAGACGCATGTGCGGTTTGTGACTTCATCCTCAAGCCTGGATCAGCAAGTTAGAATGTCTAACTTGCTCAAGTAATAGATCCGATCTATTATTTTATAGCTGCATTAGATGTAGTATAGATCTAGGTTGATATGATCAACCTTTTCTTTCTTGTTTAATTTTTAATTTTTGATTTAAATATCATACAATAATAATATAATAAGATCTTAGATCTAGAATATTTTAGATCAATTTTGATTGATTTTAATCTTTCGCTATCTGATCTTGAAAAAGTTTCAAGATCTAATTCTAAAATCCTAAATCTGGTTCCTACACGTGGTGGTTCCATAGGCACCAAGCTAGGTGTCTAGGTAAGAGAAAAGAGAAGAAGAAGAGGATCTTCTTCTAGGATTGTTTTATTTTTCATCTCTTCTTCTTCTTTTGAGTTTTTTCTAAGAGAGTCTTAAATCAAAAAACTCTCCTCTTCCTTCTCATATTTTGGAGAGTCCAAATTTTGAAGAAGAAAACATCGGATTGACTGTCTAAGAAGGATCAGTATGGTACTAGCATGCTGTGCTGATTTCCTACATCGTACTTCATATCAGAGTTCACAGGCTTGTATGGATGACTCCTAGAGGCCGGATGCATGTGTGACTCGTGACTTCATCCTTAAGCCCGGATCAATAAGTTAGAACATCTAACTTGCACTGGTAACAGATCTGATCTATTAATTTCATACTTGCATTAGATGTAGTATAGATCTAGGTTGATGTGATCAACCTTTCCTTCTCGTTTATGTTTTTAATTTTTGATTTAATATTATGCCTTGATCATGTAATAGATCTAAGATCTAGGTGTTTATATATTTATTTAAATAAATATTTTATTTATTTAAGTCTTTCGCTGTCTGATCTTAAAATAATTTCAAGATCTATCCGTGAAATTCTAGATCTGGTTCCTTCACAAATAGTCCTAAGGACATCACCACAACACAGGAATTTATTAGAAGATGTGAGATTTTATGATGATAAAATATCAAAATAAATTTTATTCATTAATAATTCATATACAAGTATAAGAATAACACAACTGTCAATAGATTGAAAATTGGCTTTGGGATACTATTCCCAACAATCTTTCACTTGGACTATAGCCAATCGATGCAGTATTTAATATCCATCTTCGACTTGAAGTCATTGAACTTCTTCGCCATAACAGTTTTAGTGAATGGGTCACCTAGATTCTCCTTTTCGTTGGTCTTCTGAAGGTCAATGTCACCTTGATCCATGATCTCATGGATAAGATGGTAGCAGTGCAGAATATATTTCGTCCACTGGTGTGCCTTCGATTCCTTCGCCTAAGCAATGGCTTCAGAGCTGTCACATTAGAGCAGAACTAGACCATCAAGTGAGGGTGCTACTCTAAGCTTAGTAATTAATTTTTTCAGCCACACTGCTTCTTTGGCAGCATCTGATGTGGCGACATACTCCGCCTTGCAAACCGAGTTAGCTACAGTGTGCTGCTTGAAACTCTTCTAGTAGACAACTCCACCATTAAGGGTAAATACATATCTTGATACATTTTTGCTGTCATCATGGTAAGACTAGATACTGGAGTCTATAAATCCAACAAGTCTCAGGTCCGACTCATTATAATCAAGCCACTAATCCTTAGTATTTCTCAAATACTTTAGGATGGTTTTAACAACCTTCCAGTAGTTCTCTCCTGGATCAGATTGGTATCTACTTACTATCCCTAGTGAGTATGCCACATATGATCGTATACATGTCATAGCGTATATAATAGAATCCACTATTGAAGCATATAGAATTCTACTCATATGCTCTCTCTCTCTTAAAGTGTTGTCGAACAATTCCTCTTCAAGAGAGAAATTTCATGGCCAATCGATAGTAGTCCTTCTTGGAATTCTCCATGTTGAACCTTTTCAGCATAGTGTCAATGTACATGGACTGGGATAAGTCGAGCAACCTTTTAGATCGATCTCTATAGATCTTCATCCTTAGGATGTAGGAAGTTTCTCCCAAATCCTTCATGGAGAATTATGACGACAGCCAGATCTTTATTCTTTGTAATACAGGGACATCATTTTTGATTAAGAGAATGTCATCCATATACAATACTACAAATATAACTACTAGACCATTAGCCCATTTGTATATGTAGAACTCTTCTCCATTCTTAGCGATGCCCTACGTCTTGATCGTCCTATCAAAACATATGTTCCAATGCTGAGATGCCTGCTTTAGTCCATAAATGAATCTTTGAAGCTTGCACACTTTAGACTCATCTGTAGATGTGAATCCTTTAGGTTATATCATATACATCTCTTCTTTCAGCTCTTCATTCAGAAAAGCTGTCTTTACATCCATCTGCCAGATCTCATAGTCTAGATAGGCTGCTATCGCAAGCATGATTTGAATGGATTTGAGCATTGCCACAGAAAAAAATATCTTGTCATAGTCTAGAGCATAACATTGATGATATCCCTTGGCAACCATATGGGCTTTATAGGTCTCTACCTTCCCATCTATGCCTCTTTTCCTCTTGAAGACCCACTTACACCCTATGTGTTTTATCCCTTCAGGTGGGTCAACTAATGTCCATACATTATTGACCTTCATAAACTCTATTTCGGATTTTATGGCCTCAAGCCATTTCTCAGAGTTGGATCTCTGCATTGCATCCATGTAAGTGATCAAATCCTTGTCGTTCTCATCGAGTTTGAAAGGATCACCATCTCGAACCAAGAAACCATTGTATCTGTCCGATTGATGTGGTACTCTACCAGACCATCTTAAGGGTGCAGATTCAATGGACTCTAGATTTGATCTAATCAAATTTGGTTTAGGTTCAGCTACTTGTGTCAATTTTTCTACTTACCATACTTCCTCAAGTTCGACCTTAGAGGCATTAGTCTCTTCACCTAGGAATTTCTTTTCTAAGAAGACTGCCTTAAGGCTGACAAATACCTTTTGCTCATCAGCTAGGTAGAAGTAATATCCTTTGATCTTTTTTGGGTATGCCATGAAATAACACTTATCAAATCTAAGTCCAAGCTTGTCCATTACTAAATATTTGACATAAGCTAGACACCCCCAAATCCTAAGATGAGAGAGTACTGGCTTACGTCCTATCCATATCTCATATGGCATTTTGGAGATAGTCTTACTCAAAACCCTATTTAGAAGATAATAGGCTGACTCGAGCGCATATCCCCATAAGGAGATAGAAAGACCAACAAACCCCATCATGGATCGAACCGTATCCAACAAGGTCTAATTCCTCCTTTCAGACACATCATTATTCTATGGTGTTCCAGGAGGAGTCCATTAGGAGAGAATCCCATTCTCTCCCTGATATGTCAAAAATTTGCTAGAAAGGTACTCACCCCCTCAGTCAGATTGAAGAGTTTTAATACTTTTTCTAATTTATTTTTCTACCTCATTATGGAATAGTTTGACATTTCAAATGACTCTGATTTATGCCTTATTAAATAGACATACCCATACCTCGATAGGTCATCTATGAAGGTTGTGAAGTAGAAATATCCATCTCTAGCACTTGAACTCATGGGTCTACATACATCAATATATACTAGACCTAAGAGTTCGCTAGCTTGCTCACCATTTTTAGTAAAAGATGATTTGATCATTTTACCAAGAAGACAGGACTCACAGATTGGTAGTGATTCACAATCACCAATTTCAAAAATTTCTTCTTGAGCCAACCTATTTATTCTATTCTTATTAATATGACCTAGCCTATAATGCCAAAGGTAGACTTCTGACACATCATCTAATCTAAGATATTTACCAAAGGATTGAACCATGTTAATAGGCTGTGATAGTAAATAAATATCATTATTTAATTATCCAACACAAACCATAACACCATTCAAAATAATATCATAAATTTTTTTTTTTATTAAAAACTTATAACTGTTCTTGGCCAAAAGGCCTTTAGAAATAACATTCAATAAAAAATTTTGAGCAGAAGTGACATTCACTAAGAACAACTTTATAAGAATTGATTATAAGGTTCATGATTTTTAAAGCTAGAATCAAAACTTATCTTCAATCTTCAACATTCAGAAACCTCTTGTCTTCATCAAATCTTCTACTGACCTATAAACCCTGCATCAAATTTTAAATATGATAAGAGCTTCCAATATCTAATACCCAGACAATAATATCACATATTGAGAAGTTGCAAGGTGTTATCATATAATTACCTTACCCAGTAATAGCTTCTTTCTTCCTTGGCCTATTTGGGTCCAAGAAGATAATGTACTGAGGATAATTTCTCTTTTAGCACCCCTGCTTCTTGCAAAAAAGCATTCTCTCTAGCTCTGATCGGGCTTGTGCTTCTTGGTCTGACCCTATGCATTCATCATGGCATGAGGTTGCACCTTTTTGTTCTTATTTTCTTTTTAAAAGGTCAACGACTAGAAGAAGACCCTCCCACTATATTTAATATCTCCTTGTGGAGCTGGTGATCCTTCTCAAAGTTCTGCAGCAACCCTAATAAACCATGATAGTTTACTGCAAGCTTTATCATTCAAAAATGAGTAAGGAAAGGAAGGAAGGACTTGGGTAAAGAATTAAGGATTGCATCCTTTCTAAGCTACTCGTGCAGGGGAAAGCCTAGCTTATTTAGGTGCTCAATCATCTCGATCATATATAATATATGATCGATGACTGAGGTCTCGTTCCTCATTCGAGTAATGAAAATGGCACAACTAGTCTTATGCCTCTTAACATCGTTAGATGTGCCAAAGGAGTCATTCAACATTTGAAGCATCTCCTGAGATTGGGCATTTTCGAACCTATGGCTGAACTTGTCATTCATTATTACCAGCATGATGCACTAAATAGTAGTGCGGTCATTGAGCCACTTCTGGTAAGTATCTCAGATTGCTCCTCTAGCATTCGAAGCTGACTCCTTAGGTGTTGGATCAGTCAATACATACAAGATCCACTCATGCTTCAGGATAATTTTCAACTTTCGATACCAGCTATCGAAGTTGGGTCCCATTAATTTGTCATTGTCTAATAATGATCAGAGTGAGAAGGTAGTGGCTATTTCTGCATTAAGAAAAACCAAACCTAATTAGTATATGAATTATTAATCCTAAAGACTCTCCAATTCAAGGAATTACTTTAATTCCTTAGTGGATACTAGAATCCACATAGACTACACATGAGCCTAACTTTGGTTGGTCAACCCATGTGCATCTATGGATAAGTTCATAATCAATTATTTCTCTAAACAACTTCTAGTATTTTAATTTTGCTCTAGGAACCTAATCTGTAGGCTTTGACCTCCACTAAAAAGATCTAGTTAGGTCCAACTATTAACATGACCATATCTGCTGTATTTGACCAACGAATGATCAGGCCTGACTTTAGCCAGCCAATTTGACAACCATTAGAAAGATATGACCAAATCATCATATTATGAATGATAATTCCATTAGTCAATAAGCACCAGATCTTTGGGCTTCTAATGATTATTAAACTAATGGACTCATTATCACTCAATTTAATGGAAGGCTATGACCTAGTTATCATTATAACTATTTCATTTTTAAGGACCTAATAATTTTAGAGGATTTGGTTAAATTATTTTTAAAGAGAATTGACCAGCCAATTATCCACTCACTGACTCCACCAAGTTAGATCCAAAAAGGATCTAATTCAAACCGACATTAGGAGCACCTAAATCAGTCACACTAATTTACCTAATTGATATGGATGAGCCCAAATTACCAAGTGATCTAATCAATCTAACTCATCAGGATGGCCAGGTAAGTGAGATCAATGGAAGGGATATGCCATTAACTTGTCAAAGACTGAATTAGTGCAAGTAGTTCCCAATTAAAAATTACTAGCCTTGACTACCTGACTTACCTTAGACACCATCCGATTCATTAGTTTCAATTTGACCAACATAGGAATTTCGGGTTCGACCGCATAGCCACGAATCAGTTCATTTGGTCCTCATTAAAGGCATGGACTTGACCAACTACAACTATTGTAATTGAATCTAAAAAGTTCTTGACCTAATCTAAATCAATATTTGGTTAGATTTGATCAATTACTCTAAATTAGTCTATTCATTAATTAATCTTAGGTCCAACCCAATTAATAGATCTAATTCATCTAACCCAATAACCCACATTTTATGATTAATGATTTAGGATCTTTAATTCATAATTCTAGACCCTAATTCAACATACTTAATTCTTAATTAAGTTTTTGGGCTAAGGGTTGGTGGGGTTCGGCATTTCAAAAATATTTTTTAAAATTTTGAAAGGTTCAACACAACTTTGTACTATTCACCAAATGGTTGACCTATTCCAAAAATTAGGTCAACTCATTTCACAAATAGTACTAGTTGTAGGTTTTAATCTAGATCAATGTATAATACATAAAAATCATGAATCAAATTAGATCTAATCTAAATTTTTATTCATGATTAAAAATTAGATCAAAACCATGCAATCAAATCATAAAAATTATTAGATTTCAAATCATAAAAATTATTAGATCAAATCTAAAATTTTATGATTTAATGATCTAGATCAGCACGTACCAGGACAACCTACATTGTAGGGGGTAAACCCTACAGCAGGACAACCTATGGTCCATGTGATCATACTATTTTATTTTTAGATCTAAAAAATCATATTATTATTTAGTTCTAATCTAAAAAATAATCTAAACATGCATATAGATCACATTAAATTACCTGGATGCTCTGATACCATTTGATGGGAAGCAAGCAGGAAAACCACTTACAATTTTATTTTTTTCAAAAAGAATATTACAATAGTCCTTAAGAAAACTAATTACATAGCCTTTCTATGCTAAATAAGAAATAGAAATTAAATTTTTACTTACTGCAGACACACAATAACAGTTCCTAAGTACTAGATCTAATCTTGATGGTAGTCAAAGAGGATAGGTTTGTTAGATATGTGCCCTAGAAGTCAAATTGGCTGACACTTGTTAAATCCTTTCTAAGAATATTTTCATAATTTTGACTTAAAATTAATTAAAAGATTATTTATTCTATCACATTGTGTATAAAGTGTTTGTGATACATCTATTGAGTTAATAGGCATGATAACATATATTCTCAAGAGTTGAGAATTTAAGGTATGTGTTATCATAATTAACTCATAAACTGCTTCCGATCACTTTAGTTTATGGTATGTAGACATCGGAGTGGGAGTACAGATACTCATTAGAGAATAAGAGCATGGAGCATGACCATCTCAAGCAGTTATAAGGAAGCCTACCTTCTCATTGATGAGTAGCTCGATGCTGCAGCATGTGTCTAGTTCTTTGGCCTAAGGTGCATTGACAGTTCACCTTGAGGATGTTATAGTTTGACTATACCATAACTCGATCTCCTAGCCATTCGGAATCCTAGGTGTATGTTGTCTATAACATGTTCATTGTAGGAATTGGATCGCACTAAGATGGGATTTATCAACCTCGATAGAGAAGGAGTAGTCCTATGATGATCATAAGATCGAGTCCTAAAATCCATGGCCATGGTAGTGTAAAATAATAGAAAGGAGTTTCTATTAGAATTTCACATTGGACTTGAATCAAATGATTCATTCATATGATGGGTGTTTGGTTTGACGAGTTTACCTTAATCCTAATCCTGTTGGAGCTCATGATAGAAGAATCCAATCACACAGATAACTACACCAAGAGGTTCGCTATTCGATTTTGATGGATTGCCATCATATACTGCTAGGTGTTACTAGTAGATTTTGAGATCAATTAGAATTATCTTAATGATCGATGATTCTAATTGGATGAATCGAAAGAGTTATGATCTATCGAAAGATGTTTTGATGATGTCGATGATAGAGATCATGACATATACCATTACCATATAGAATTGAACCTAACTAGATCACACAAATAAGAATTTGGATCTGGATATCATCAATTGAGCTAATCCAGTTTGATTGATTTGGATTAGATTCAATTAGGTTCAAGGAAATCATGCTAGCACATGATTGAACCAATATTCTTCTTTTATCATCTTTTTGGTTCATCTCGATTGAGTCAAATTGGATTTGACTTATCCGAAAGCTTTATATGGCTTTATCGTAGTCTGACTAGAACTTGTCTAGGTCAGAAAAGTCTTGTCCTAACCTGATCTAGGCTTGTCCTAATCCATTGGATGGAAATAGGATAAGACTTGCTAATTTCTAGAACTATTTGGACAAGGCTCATCCAGAAACTCTGTAGGGATTTATATTGATCTAACTGAACCTTGTCCTAGCATGATTAAGACTTGTCTTAAATCCCATAAGATGGGAACAAGATAAGGGTTGTCTTTTCCAGATTAGGGCTTGTCCTAAAATCATGAGATGAAATTTGGACAAGCCTCTCTCGAAAATTCTAGATGAATTTTTCTTGATCTGATTGGATCGAGTCCTGGACTAATCAAGACTTGTTCTAACTTGGTTAGGACTTGATGTAATTTCATTGGATGGGACTTGAAAAATGTTTATCCAAATTTCTATGAGATGAGAACAGGACAAGGATCAAATGTTGACCCAGTATGCAAGAAAGAAGAGATATGGTATGCACCCCCTAGAATTTATCTGAGGATGCATGTCAATATGGGATTTACGTGAGGAATAAGGAGCGCACGCCCCCTTTGGCTGTGCGCCCCATATGGATATGTATAGAGGTGTCCCATTCAAATCAAGTTTGAATGGGTCAAAAGTTTGAATAGTTCAAACTCTTGGGAGATAAGAGTTATGCGCCAACTTAATCTTATCCCAAATTATTCCATGCCATATCCCTTTATTTTTGTGCAACAAAAATTTGAAAAAAGGGGTATGGGCCCTGGAGATCATGGGAGAGTCCTTCTGCTTGTTGGCTTTGACCTATTCAAAGTCACATGCGAAGGGACTCTTGGTTTGGTCTATAAATAGGGCACTGCGTAAGCTGCTGTGCATAGAAAATTCTCTATGATGAAGCTCTACCAGAATATCCATCTCCACACCTCCCTCATCTGATCCTCTTCCTCTTCTCCATGCCCAAGAGTTGGGCAAAATCTACGAGTAAAGATCAAGTCCCGTTGGCTTGAAGATTAGCGAGAGACGATGGTGTTTGTGAGATGAACGCGCAGTCTTTGGAGTTCATTTTGAAGGCTCTATTGAAAGACATCAGATCTATTCTTTGGAGATCAAATTTAGAAGGAGAAGACTTCTAGATCTAATCTGAGTGAATATCGGTAGAGGTTGGGCACATGCGCGGCTCAATCAGAACCTCAGATCAGTCGTCAGATCATCACAATGGATAAACGATTTACCCAATCAGGTGATAACTATTATCACTATTTTTATTTTTATTTTATTTTTAAATTTTAAATTAATATAATTAGATCTAAGAACTCTCATATTTGATTAGATTATAAAAAATGTTTAAAATTATTCTGCTGCAAATTTGATTCAATCAAATGCATCCTACGGCAGGAAAAAAATTGATTTTTTCTTTAACTGATATCAGAGCCAGGTTGCTGCTTTCAGATCCATCTTTAAATTGATCTAAATTTTTTTTTATGATCTAATTATTTGGTTTTTATATGTTACATAGGATGTAATTAGATCTAAAATCAAAAATTATATGTTTGACATAAATAATGCATGTTCTAGTCTAGATCTATTGTTCTATATTATGATAATTTTCAAATATATTTTAGATTATATTTTATTTAATTTTTATGATTTGATCATTTAAGTTTTAGATATTATATTAGATATAATCAGATCTAAAATATAAGATCTAATTTAAAATTTTGATATATGTGATATAGGCAGCATAAGTCTAGACTAGATCTCTAGTTTAATCTCATAGTCTAGATAAAAAATTTAATAAAATATTCATTTAATTTTTTGAAGATTGTGTGATTAGGTTAGTTAAATTTTAGATATTATATGTGATATAATTAGATCTAAAAGCATGAGATGCATTTAAAATTTTATATGTATGACATATGCAATCCATGTCTAGACTAGTTCCATAGATCTATGCCATGAGTAGTCTAGATTAATTTTTTTTTTATGAGATCATTTAAAATTTTATTTTTTGATATTACATCAGATATAATCAGATCTGAGACATAAATTTAAATATTAAATTTGATACATGAGATGTATGCAAAACATATATAAATTAGATCTTAAATCATGTAATAGTTATATGCTTTAGATCTAAACATTTTGTAGTATAGTTCATATTTTTGATTAAGGCATTCTCCTTGGCCATCTCGTCATAAGAGTAAGAAGGATTTAAAGGCCCTCTCTTTCCATTCATTGGGGTGCTCTTATGGCGTGTAGTGGTGCTGCACGTTTGCCCTTAATTAGAAATCAAAAATTTATTTTTTCATAAAATCTTAGATTCTGAAATCGTAGAAGTTTTTGATACATATTTTGTTATTGAACTCTTGGACTTAATTAAGAATTAAGTTTATGAAATTAATTAGGTCTAAAATTATGAATTTTTAGATCTAATACATCTTCATAAATCATGGGTTCGGATGTGGGTAGCTCAATTAGGTCTAGCAATAAATCTAACCGAATCAAGAGTTGGTTAGGTGGGATCAAAAGTGCTTAGATTTGATCAGTCTAATATGATAAGTCTGGATCAAGGTTGACTCATAGTCATATATAGTCAATCAAGTTAAGACCTAATTTGGCTTTACGGTTCAAGTCTGGATTGTAAGCTAACTCGATCAGTTCTGATCAGACAAGTCGATGTCTAAGATAAGTATGACAAATACGATCAGTGATTTTTAATTGGAAGCTACTCAACTTGAATGCATTCACGATGAGTTAGTGGCATATTTCTTCCATTGATCTCACTTACCTGGTCGATTGAGTCGACCCAGTTCTGGTTTGAGGTGTCTAATGATTCGAGCTAACCCATGCCACTAGGTTAGTCATAAATATTATGATGAGTTGAGTCTAAGAGACCAAATCAAATCTTCCTAAGAAAATATTAAGTCCTAGGTCTTCCACCATTGTAGATATGCGGGCTTTTCTCAAGATTGATTGTTCTCGGTTGGATATAGTGGTTCAATTGCACCAGAAAGATACAACCATGTCTATTAGGCATTGGATGCTACATGTTGGAGGATGGGTTGGACTCAATATTTCGAATATGGTGAGGGACCCAATCAGGAATCCAATTTATGCAAATGATGGGTTTGACTTAACTAAGAAGTGGAGCAATATTTCAGGCATGGTGAGCTTCATAAATTAGAGATCAAGTTTGGGTGCACCATGTTTAGAGAAATATTGGACAAGAGTTGTCCACTCATCGATTGACCTATCACCAATAACTATTCGGTGAGGTGGTGAGCCAGTCGGTGGGACCGCACCATCCACTAAAAATCAATGATCGTAGAGATTTTTGCATCTCTACCAAGAGAGTGTAGAGATTCGAGAAAATAGTGGGAACCTAATTTGTTTAAAAATAAAGTTTCTAAACAAATTGGTTGAGTCAAATTACAAGTCTAACTAGAAACTTTGACTCTCTATAGAAAAATATCTACATCAAAACCCCTAGCCCAAATCTTAGATATCCATAAGTTGACCAGACCAATTTATAAGGATTGGCTAAAGAACTTCAAAAATATTTTGGGTTTGAAAAGGTTGACCTATGTATTAGACCAGGAGCTCTCCTTTACTAGCCCATTTGACTGCTGATCAAAGAACATCTCATGAGAAGTGGTCTGACAATCATAACAAAGTAAGGTGCCACATGTTGGGCTCAATGTTAGATAAATTGCAACACCAACATGAAGACATCAAGACTGCTCGCCAAACATTGGCGCACCTGCAGGAGTTGTTCGGTGAATAGAGTCATGCAGTGCATTATCAAGTCTCGAAGAGATTTTTTAAGGCACAAATGCATGATGGAAAGCTGATCCAAGATTATTTCTTAGCAATGATCAAGGACCTAAAGAGCTTAAGAAGCTCAGAGTCTTGATGGACAAGGAATTGCAGATTGATGTGATCCTACAGTCCTTGATTGATTCATATGGGTAGTTCATTATGAACTTTCATATGAATAAGCTCCAGTGCATCTTGACCGAGTTAATAAACATGCTGGTTACTGTTGAGCAAAATTTGAAGAGTTCAAAGGACTCGGTTCTGGCTTTGGAGCAGATTTCTTCCAAAAAAAAGTTTTTTAGAAAGAAGAAGAAGTCTGCAAACAAGTAGAAAATAAAGGAGAAAAGAAGGGCGAGCCAAAGAAGAAGGCAAGGAAGAAGGAAAAGTATTTCCACTATAATTTTGATGGCCATTGAAAGCGGGACAGCCATACGTACCTGGCCAGCCTAAAGAATAAGCAGGAAGAATCTTCTGAAGGAATGCTCGTCATTGAGTCTATCGAGCAAAACATGAATGCCATAGGATCAAAATGATCTACAGATAGTGTTAATGATAGGTACCTATGGCACAAGCTAGGTCATATAGTTGAAGACAGGATTAACAAATTAGAGAAATCCAAACTAATAGATCCATTGACTTTCAAGTCATATCTGATTTATGAATCATGCTTTCAAGGAAAAATGATCAAGCTTCCTTTTGTGGGACATGGAAAAGGGCCATAGACCTACTTGCCCTGGTACATATAGATGTGTGCAGTCCATTCGATATGCCGACCAGAGATAATTATGTCTACTTTATTATCTTTACCAATAATCTATCTTGGTATGGGTATGTATACTTGATACGACATAAGTCTGAAGCCATTGAAAAGTTTAAAAAATTTAGACATAAAGTAAGAAAGCAAATCAAAAAGCCCATTAAGATTCTTCGATCAGATAGAGGAGGTGAATACCTTAGTCAAAAATTTCTAGACTATCTCAAGAATAATGGTATAGTCTCATAATGAACTTCGCTTGGAATGCCTCAACTTAACAGAGTTTCAAAACAAAGAAAATGGATACTATTAGATATGGTCCGATCCATGATGAGCCTCATGGATCTTTCTAAGTTTCTTTAGGGATAGTTTAATAAGGTTCCATCTAAAACCATTCCTACAACACCATATGAGATATGGTATGGTAAGAAGCCAAGTCTGAGTCATCTCGAAATTGGGGTTGTCCAGTGGTGGACAAGTTAGAGTCTAGGTCCCTTAGAGCTCAATTTATTGGATATCTTAAAGAGTTATTAGGATATTACTTCTATCTTTTGAAAGACCATAATATGATTGTTGGTTGACACACCATTTTTTTTGAAAAATAGTTTGTTCAAGATGGTGACATCAGAAGATAGATTAGGCTCGAGAAGAAAGTCTCCAAAGAGCAAAAAGCCAAGGAACCTAAGGAATCCAGTTAGTCTGAGTCGATCCATAATTCATTACCTTCTCCACCTCATAGGTCAAATGAGATTTTCCATCCTCTTGAAGGTACTTAGGTACTATTTTAGAGGATGTAGAGAAAATATTTCACATGAAAAATGGATTCATAGTGATGATCTCAGAACCTATAACGAGACGATATCAGATATCGACTCTAAGAATTGGTAAGAGGCAATAAAGTCAAAGATTGACTTGATGCACTCAAACTAAATCTGGATCTTGGTAGATCCACCTAAAGGTATAGTACCTATTGGGTATAAATGGATCTTCAAGAGAAAGTTATGTGCATATGGAAATGTAGAGACATTCAAGGCTAGGCTAGTGGCGAAAGGATATCAAGTTACCTTCTCGTCAGTGGCCATCCATCCACACATTGCATGCCATTGCAGTATATTTTAATTATGAAATATGGTAGATGGATGTGATAATGGAGTTTATAATTGGATATCTTGAGGAAGATATTTATGGAACAGCCATTTTATTTTCACATTCAGTGATGGTGATCACAAAGGTCTACAAGCTGCAAAGATCTATCTATGGACTCAAGCAAGCATCTCAGAGTTGGAATGCTTGATGTAATCAAATCATTTGGTACCATCAAGAATGAAGAGAAATCAAGTATGCTCAAGAAGGTCAATGGGAGCGTTGTTGTCTTTCTCATATTGTATGTGGATGACATCCTCCTGATTGAAAATGATATTTTCATACTGACATAGTCAAAGGATGGTTATCTAAGAAATTTTCTCTAAAAGATCTAGGTAAGGCATCCTTCATTTTAGGTCTATAGAGATAGACTGAAGAGGATGCTGAGTTTTTCACATAGAGGAGGTGCTGAAGAGGTTCAGCATGGTAAACTCTAGATTCAGAGGTATGCAGACTTAAACTTTATGTCTGACATGGATGATCGAAAGTCGACATCTGAAAGTTTATTCCTATGCACTAGTAGTACTATAAGTTGGAAGAGTTCCAAGAAGATGGTTACACCTCATCCGTGATTACCTCGAGAAGGAACACATCAAGGTTAAGAGAGTGGACTTTACAGACCATGCAATTAACCCAATGATGAAGTCCTTAGATCCGTAGAAGATCCAAGCCCACCTTGAGAAGATGGGAATTAGATTTGTAGCCAATTAGCTTTAAGTAAAGTGGGAGTTTATTAGATGTGTGCCCTAGAAGCCAGATTGACTGACACTTGTTAAATACTTTCTAAGAATATTTTTATAATTTTGACTTAAAATTAATTAAAAGATTATTTATTCTATCACATTATGTATAAAATGTCTGTGATACATTCATTGAGTTAATAAGCATAATAATATATATTCTCAAGAGTTGAGAATTTAAGGCATGTGTTATCATAATTAACTCATAAACTACTCCCGATCATAGGATTATTATGAGGATGATGATCAATCTGGAAGATCAATGTACGATCATTTTCTTAGGATAGATAAGTTTTGAGTCTATGGTGTGGAGACACCGGAGCAAGAGTATAGGTACTCGTTAGAGAACGAGAGCATTGAGCATAACCACCTCGAGCAGTCATAAGAGAGCCTACCTTCTTGTCGATGACTAGCTCGATGCTGCAGCATGTGTCTAGTTCTTTGATTTGAGGTGCATTGATAGTTCACCTTGAGGGTGTTATAGTTTGACTAAATCATAATTTAGTATTCTAGCCATTCGAAATACTGAGGTGTATGCTGGCTATGGCATGTTTATTATAGGAATTGGATCGTACTAAGATGGGATCTATCAACCTTGATAGAGGAGTAGTCCTATGATGATTAAAAGATCAAGTCCTAAAACCCATGGCCATGGTAGTGTGAAATAATAGAAAGGAGTTTCTATTAGGATTTTACATTAGACTCGAATCAAATGATTCATTCATATAATGGGTGTTGAGTTTGACGAGTTTATCTTAACCCTAATCCCATGGAGGCTCATGATAGAAGAATCCAATTACACAGGTAGCTGCACCAAGAGGTTCTCTATTCAATTTTGATGGGTTGCTACCATATACTGCTAGGTGTCACTGGTGGATTTTGGGATCAATTAGAATTATCTTGATGATCGATGATTCTAATTAGATAAATTGGAAGAGTTCTGGTCCATTGAAAGATATTTTGATGATGTCGATGATAGAAATCATGACATGTCCTATTTGAAGGGAAATCCTGATTTTCCGGACTAGGTTCGTTCAGATTTGATCAGATCAAGAGATATATTTCAAAAAAATTTTTCTTGATCCCAATCAGATCTTGATGTATTTCAGATCTGATTCTTATTATTTTAATAAACAAAATAAAATAAGGATAAATTAAGTCAAATTTAATTTACCTGAATTTGGGTAATCCTAATACCCTGTTGATGATCCTATTTGCAACGGAAGGTTCTGGATATAGCCATGCAAGCGCCTGGCCTCTACCGGTATTCACTCAGGCTAGATCTAAAGATCCTCTTCTTCTCTATCACACCTCCAATATCAGATCTGGATCTGATCTGGAGGATCTTCAAAACTCCTTTTGAAGATCAGCAGTCATCCTTTTGCAGCAGTGAAGCCTTCTTACTTTTGATCATCTTTCTTTGATCTGGATCGCACCAACCAAGGTCCAAAACTCTTTTGGACATGGAGAGGAGAAGGAGAAGAAGCTTTGGCATGGAGGAGGAGGGGAGAGGCAGCCTTAGGGCATGGGGTTTTCAATTCTTAATTGAATCTACAAACTGAGTTGGGCGCAGGGTCCTTTTTATAGACTAGGCGTGATCCAACTCCTCTTCCTCCCAACCAATCACAACCCTTTGTGAAATCAGATCTAAATCTGATTGGTGGGAATAGAGACCCCTGGATTCCTACTTAGAGGGTGCCTAAGACCAGTCAAAGTTGGTTTTAGGGAGAACTCTAATTGTTATCCAAAAGAGAGGTGGAGTCCTTGTCCAACAAGGACTCCAAGACTCCTCCAATCTTGGGCGCACGCCACTCTTGGCATGCACCCTCCTCCTTGCCAGGTTCTGGCAGGGGACAGGCCCCCACCATCTCTCCAATAGGTGCATGACATGTGGTCAAAAGTCAAAGTGTCAATGGTTAATGTTTGACCAGTCAAAGGTAGACTTTTGACCAAAGTCAAAGAACAAGAAATGGCAGGTAGTGTCTTACAAATAAGACAACCTTTTTTGACTTGAACAACCTCCAGTCAGACCAAATGAAGGCCTCTGTTTGAGCACAAACTTATTTGGCTCAGACAGGACAACTTATTTATGATAGCAAAAGAAGAACGTTAGGTTCAATCGAGTGCTAGCACGATTTCCTTGAATCTAATTGAATCTCATTCAGATTAATTGAACTAGATCAGTTCAATTGATGATCACTAGATTCAAACCCTTGTTTGTGTGACCCAGTTAGGTTCAGTTCTATATGGTAATGGGATATGTCATGATCTCCATCATCGACATCATCGAAACTCCTTTCAATGGATCAGAACTCTTTTGATTCGAACAGCTAGAATGATCGATCATCTAAATCATTCTAATTACTCCCAAAATCCACCAGTGACACCTAGCAGTATATGGTGGCAACCCATCAAAGCTGAATGTGAACCTCTTGGTGCAGCTATCTATGTGATTAAGTTCTTCTATCTTGAGCCCCGATCAGATTAGGGTTAAGGTAAACTCATCAAACCCTAGTCTCTATCATATGATGTAATCATTCGATTCAAGTCCAATGTGAAAATCTAAATAGAAACTCTTTCTATTATTTCACTCTACCATGGCCATGGATTTCTGGACTTGACTCTCATGATCATCATAGGGCTGCTCCTCTACCATCGAGGTAGATAGATTTCATCTTGATGCCATCCAGTTCCTACAATGAACATGTCATGGCCAACATACACCTCAGGGTTCCATATGGCTAGGAGACCGAGTAATGGTGTAGTCAAACTATAACACCCTCAGGGTGAACAACCGATGCACCTCAGGTCAAAGAACCAGACATACTACTGCAGCATCGAGTCAGTCATTGACGAGAAGGTAGACTCCCTAATGACTACTCGAGGTGGTCACGCTCAGTGCCCTCGTTCTCTAACGAGTATCTATACTCTCACTCCGGTGTCTCCATACCGTAGACTCAAGACTCATCTACTAAACAGAAGCGATTGTACACCAACCTTCCGGATCAATCACCATCCTCGCAATGATCCTATGGTCGGGAGCAATTTATGAGTTAATAATGATTATTCATGTCTTAAATTTTCAACTCTTGAAAATATGAATTATCATTGCCATTAACTCAAAGGATGTATCATAGACACTAAATACATATATGTGATAGAAAATAACCTATTTATTGATTTTAGTCAAAATTACGATTTTGCCTCTAGAAGTGTATTACAAGTGTCAGCCAATTCTGGCTTCTAGGGCACATATATCTAACACTATTACCATACAGAACTAAACCTAACTGGATCACACAAACAAGGGTTTGGTTTTGGATGTCATCAATTGAGCTAACCCAGTTTGATTGATTTGGATTAGATCCAATTAGGTTCAAGAAAATTGTGCTAGCATAGATTGAACCTATTATTCTTCTTCTATCATCTTTTTGGTTCATCTTGACTGAGCCAAATTAAATTTGGCTTATTCAAGAGTCTTGTATGGCTCTATTCTAGTCTGACTAGAACTTGTCTAGATTAGAAAAGTCTTATCCTAACCTGATCTAAGCTCATCCTAATCCATCGAATGGAAATAGGACAAGACCTACTAATTTCTGAAACTATTTGGACAAGGCTCATCCAAAAATTTTGTAGAAACTTATCTTGATCTGACTGGACCTTATCCTAGCATGATTAAGACTTATCCTAAATCCCATAAGATGGAAACAAGATAAGGGTTGTCTTTTCCAGATTAGGGCTTGTCCTAAAATCATGAGATGAAATTTGGACAAGCCTCTCCAAAAAATTCTAGATGAATTTTTCTTGATCTGACTAGACCGAGTCCTGACCTGATCAAGGCTTATTCTAACTTGGTTAGGAATTGACCTAATTCCATTGGATGGGACTTAAAAAATGTTTGTCCAAAATCCCATGAGATGGGAACAGGACAAGGATCAAATGTTGACCCAGTATGCAGGAAAGAAGAGATATGGCATGCACCCCCTTGAATTTATCTGAGGGTGCATGTCCATATGGGATTTACATGAGGAATAAGGGGCACACTCCTCTTTTGGCCATTAACCCCATATGGATATGTATGGAGGTGTCCCATTCAAATCAAGTTTGAATGGGTCAAAAGTTTGAATAGTTCAAACTCTTGGGAGATAAGAGTTGTGCGCCAACTTAATCTTATCCCTAATTGTTTCATGCCATATCCCTTTATTTTTGTGTGACAAAAATCTAAAAAAATGGGTGTGGGGCGTGGAGATCATGGGAGAGTCCTTCTGCTTGTTGGTTTTGACCTGTTCAAAGTCACTTGCGAAGGGACTCTTGGTTTGGTCTATAAATAGGGCCCTGCGCAAGTTGCTATGCATAGAAAATTCTCTATGGTGAAGTCTTGCCAAAATCTCCATCTCCACGCCTCCCTCATCTGATCCTCTCTCTCTTCTCCATGCCCAAGAGTTGGGCAAAACCTGTGAGTAAAGATCAAGTCCCATTGGCATGAAGATCAGCGAGAGACGACGGTGTTTGTGAGACGAACGTGCAGCCTTTGGAGTTCGTTTTGAAGGTTCTATGGAAAGACATCAGATCTAATCTTTGGAGATTAGATCTGAAAGGAGGAGACTTCTAGATCTGACATGAGTGGATACTAATAGAGGTCGGGCATGTGCGTGGCTTAATCAGAACCTTAGATCAGTCATCTGATCATCATAATGGATAAACGGTTTACCCGATCAGGTGATAACATTATCACTATTTTTATTTTTATTTTATTTCTAAATTTTAGATCAATTTAATCAGATCTAAGAACTCTCATATCTGATTAGATCATAAAAAAATTTTAAAATTATTCCACTATAAATTTGATCCGATCAGATGCATCCTGCGATAGGAAAAAAAATCGATTATTCCTTCAAGGTTCCCATGGTCACAGCACAACTCTTGCTCCATTCCTAACATGCAGGATCATCTTACAAAATCTCAGCCTCCTGCTCTCCTCAAGATCCTATATAGAAGTGCACAAGTGAGCACTAGAACCAGAGTCAAGCATCCAACTAGATGCAAAGAAACCATAAGGTTAGATTCTATAACGAGCATACCTCCAGAATGACCTGCCTCCTTATTCTTCAGGCTGACCAGGTACAAAGGATGTTCCACTTTCAATGGTCATCTATATTATAATAAAAATATTTTTCTTTATCGATCGCCTTCTTCTTCGACTCTTTCTTCTTCTTCTTTCCTCCAACTATCTTTTGCTTTTTTATAGACTTTTTCTTCTTTCCAAAAGACTTACTTTTTGAGGAAGTTCACTCTATAGCAATCACTGAGCCCTTTGAACCTTTCAAATAAAGCTCAATAGTAACCAGCATGTTCATCAATTCAGCTAAAGTACATTATAGCTTATGCATATGGAAGTTCATGATGAATTGCCCATATGCATCAGTCAAGGACTATAAAATCACATCAATTTGTAAGTCCCTATCTAGCTTGACACCGAGCTTCTCAAGCTCTTCTAAGTCCTTGATCATCATCAAACAATGATCTTGAACCAACTATCGATCATATTTTTGAGCATTAAAAAATCTTCTAATGACTTGATACTGGACTATGCGACTCTTCTCACTAAGTAGCTTTTGTAGGTGAGCCAACATTTGGTGAGCAATCTTGATGTCCTCATGTTGGCACTGAAGCTCATCAGACATCAGGCCCAACATGTAGCACCTAGCTTTATTATCTTCATCCATCCATTTTTTCAGAGATGCTCTCTATTCAATAGATGAACGAGCTGGTAAATTGAGAGGATCTTGATCCAATACATGAGTCAGCTTTTTAGAATCCAAAATAATTTTATAGTTTCGGAGCCAATCCTTGTAATTTGGTTTGGTTAGTCTGTGGGTGTCTAGGATACGGGCTAGTGGATTGGACGTAGACATTTTTCTATAGAGAGTTAAAATTTTTAGTTAGATTTTATAATTAGACTTGATCAATTTATTTAAGATTTTTATTTTTAAATAAATTAGGCTCCTACTATTTTCTTGGATCCCTACAATTCCACGGTAGAGATGCAAAAATCTCTATGATCAATTAATTTCTAGTGGATGGTGCGGTCCCACTGACTAGCTTACCACCTCACCTAATAGTTATTGGTGATGGATCAACCGATAAGTGGACAATTGTTATCCAATGATTCTCTAATCATGGTGCATCCAAACTTGATTTCTAATTCCTGAAGCTCACCATGCCCGAAATATTGCTCTACTCCTTAGTTAAGTCAAACCTACTATTTACATGAATTAGATTTTTAATTGAGTCCCTCACCATATCCAAAATATTAAGCCCAACCCATCCTCCAACCCATAGCATCCAATGCCTAATAGACATGGTTATGTCTTTTCGGTGCAACTGAACCACTATAACCAGCCGAGAATAATCAACCCCGAGAAAAGCCCGCACATCTATAATGGTGGAAGATCTATGACTTAATATTTTCTTAGAAAGATTTAATTTAGGTCTCTTAGACTTGACTTGACTTAGTCATAATAATTATGACTAACCTAGTAGCATGGGTTAGCTCGAATTATTAACTATGTTAAATTAGAATTGGGTCAACCCAAATAGCCAGGTAAGTGAGACCGTTCAAGTTGAGTAGCTTCCAATTAAAAATCAATCGATCATATCTGCCACACTTACCTTAGACACTAAATTATTGAACCAGAATCAATCGGATTAGCCTACAATCCAGGCTCAAACCACGGAACCAAATTAGATCTTGACTTGGTCGATCACATGTTACTATGAGTTGACCTTGACCCAAACTTAATCCTATTGGGCTAGTCAATTCTAAGTACTCTTAATCCCACCTAACCAACTCTTGATTTGATTTGATCAATCGCTAGACCTAATTAAGCTACCCAAGCCCGAACCCAAATTTATGAAGGTGTCTTAGATCTAAAAATTCATAATTTTTAGATCTAATTTATTTCATAATCTTAATTCTTAATTAAGTTTGGATTCATAAATAAAAATATACCAAAAATCCTAAGTTTCAGGATCTAGAATTTTGTAGAAAAGTAAGTTTTTCAATTTTTGATTAAGGATAAACATGTTGCACCCCTACACGCCACAAGGGCACCCCCATCGAATGAAAAGAGAGAGAGTCTTTAAACCTTTCTTACTCTTATGACTGGACAGCCAAGGGGAATGCCTTAATCAAAAATAATAAGTATACTACAAAATAATAAGATCTACAACATGTATCTCATATAAAATCATAGATCTAATCATGCATGTTCTATATATATCTCATGTATCAAATATTAAATTAGATATGCATGCTTTTAGATCTAATATATCACATATAATATTTAAAAAATAAAATTTTAAATTGATCACATCAAATAAAATTTATTCTAGATAATTCATGGAATTATTCTACAACTAGTCTAGGCATGCATGTATCATATCTCATACGAACAATTAAAATTTTATTTTTTTATTTTTTTAGATTTGATTATAACACTTATAACATCAAAAAAATAAAAATAAAAGGGCTCTAAAATTCATATTTAATCATATCAAAAAGAAAAACTATACTAGACTACATCTAGAATAATTCTATACCTAGTCTAGACATGTATCTCATACATCATTGATATGATTCTAAATTTTTTAATTTTTTTTAGATCTAATCATATTTGATACGATATTTGAAATTCTTTAATATTAGATCATAAAACTAAAAAAAAATTAAATCTAAAATAGATCTGAAGAATTGCTAATATAGCTCTGATACTAGTTGAAGAAAAATCGACATTTTTCCGCTATAGGATCGTTCAGATCCGATTAGATCTGAAGGGATATTTCAAAAATTTCCTAATAAATTCTAATCAGATTTGAAACTTTTCAAATCTAGTCCTATAGATCTAATATTAAAACTAAAATTAAAATTAAATTAGATTTAATTTCATACCTTGTTTGGATAATGTGATGATCCTGTCAGTGATTTGCTAAAGCCCAGGGTTCTGGATGTAGCCATGCAAGTGTCTAGTCTCTATTGAAGTCTACTTAGGCAAGATTTTGATGTAATCTTCTTCTAGATCTAATTTTCAAAAATTAGATCTAGATTTGATTCATAGAGCCTTCAAAATAGTCAATGAAGGCAGTGCGCTCGTCTCACGAACACATCGTATGTCTTCCTAATCCTTGCACCAAAGCTCGGATCTTCCTTGCTGGATTTGCGCAACTTCTTGGACATGAGAGGGAAGAGAGAGGACTAGAGGGAGGCATAGAAGAGAGGCGGGGTAGCCTTGTGGCATGGTAGATGGGCACAACCATGAAACCCTAGGTGCAAATAGGGTTTAAATAGAAACTACTGCTCCATGCAGTGCCACATTACTTCGACCAATCAAATGCTCGATTCAATCAGATCTTAATCTGATTGATGGAATGATGTTACCTGATCCAATCAGATTAGAGTCCCCTAGGATCCTCCATAGGTGGCACCATAGATGGATAGGCCCAAACACTTTGGCGCCTAAGAGTTCAAAACCATCAAGCAACCCCAGAGTCCCATTTGTATGGGACTCCATCTCTTATCCCCATGTGCAGATGCTAACTAGGGATGTGGGCACATTTTTTGTGCATGAAAATCAAGTGGGCATGCACCCCAAAGAGATGTCCAAAGGGGGTGCATGCCCCTACCTCTTCTTTCCTGCATTGGGACATCTCATGTCCCTATAGTGATAGAAAATGGTAGTGGTGACAGGAATTAGCAGGTGTTGTCTTATTTCCATATGATGAATTAAGATAATCTTTTTTTGACCTGGATAAGCCCTAGTCAGATAAGGACAAATCTATACAGGGTTCCTTGGTGAGCCCAAACCAATTTGGCTTAGCTAAGAGGAACCAAAAAGACTATAGAAGGAAAAAGTTAGGCTCAATTATGTGCTAGCATGATTTTCTTAAACCTAATTGGATCTAATCCAAATCAACCAAACTGGGTTAGCTTGATTGATCATATCTAGACTCAAATTCTTATTTGTGTGATCTAGTTAGGTTCAGTTTCGTATGATAATGAGATATATCATGATCTCTATCATCGACATCATCGAAATACCTTTTGATGGATCAAAATTTTTTTGATTCATACAATTGGAATGATTGATCATCAAGATCATTCTAATTGCTCCCAAATCTATTAGTGACACCTAGCAGTATATGGTGGCAACCCATCAGAACTAAAAATGAACCTCTTATGCAGATTTGTAGTGCTCCCAAGCCTTGGAAGGCCATGGGAGGAGTCATGGTGATGGCTCTGGAGATTTCAGGGGCTTGGTCGGTGCTTTAAAAACCTAGGACATAAGATGAAGCAAGAAATCAAAGCCAAAGTATCAAGACTGCAGAAAGAAGATTTTCTATAGGTTAGCTGACTCAGTCCTGAACTGGATCAGCTAAGTCTCAAAGCACAGACAAAATAGAGAGCTGAGCGTTCGGGACTGTAGGCACAATATAGGACTAGACCAGCTCAGTTTTAGACTGAGTCAACCCAGTGGAACTTAGCCGACTCAGTGCTGAGACTGAGCCAGCTCAGTGCACGGGTAGAGTTACATGAGGGTCTGTTTTGGGCTAGGATCTAGATTGATTCTAGGGGTCTTAAGGCCTGATTCAAGAGGTCTTAAGGAGGCTAACCCATGTATGGGTCGGGTCTAGATCCAGAGGATGAGAGCATAGGAGACATGGGTGTACATGGGCTTGGTGAGTGCTTTCATGTATTGAATTAGTCAGGAGAGTTTTTGGTTGGACCTAATGGCTATGTATAAATACATAGGTTGTATTAGGGTTTTAAAAATGTTGAAATCAATACAGACCTTTTTTCCCTCAATTCTTTCTTCTTCTCTTCTCTCTAGAGTTGTTGCCCCAGGATTCTTGAAGAAGCCCTAGAGAAGGGGGCATCTCCCCCAAGCCCAAGGAGGGAGGTGCCCCATCATAGATCTAGGTGGAGGGTCGATGGTTTGCTGCCCATAGAGAATGTCACAGGTTCTTCAGGTCTGTGCTAAAGATCAGGGGCTTCTACAATATGGTATCGATGCTTGTGATGTCAAGAATGATTGGCATTTGAGCGATATCATAGATCTATAATTTGGTATCATAGCTAGGTAATGCTTGGAATGTTGTGGACAGTAATATGGTATCAGAGCTAGGTTTTAGAGTCTGATGGTGGATGGAAGGAGCCAGGTTTTAGAGCCTGATGGTGCATAAAAATGAAGGAGAAGTCGTACAAGGTAAAATAAAAAATATGCACAAGGATTCCATGGTATGTCTCAAATCTACCTTATTGTTGCTGTGGTTTGGCCAACCGAAAGCAACGAGTTGAAGGTGGAGGTTGAGAGGATTAATAAAAAGGGATTTTTCTAGGGTGGAAAGATTGGGTGCATGATTTGCTTATCAATCTTGGTGGAAAGGTTGGGGTATGTGATGGTTATGTGATAGACAGGGAGCGCTGGAGTGCTGCAGTAGCATTTTTTTGAAGATGCAGGGCTGAGAGAGGCTCGATGATGTAGCAACTAAGGAAGGTATCTTAGCAGAGAGCATCAGGATTCTCTAGGAAGGTGGGCAGTGTAGGACTATTGAAGAGAGATTTTCCAATGGGTAATGATCGAAGAAAGGCTGAAGAAGCGACTATACATCCTTCGATGTCAGAAAGGTGGGGAAGTAGTCGGAGATGTATTCAGCAGTTCGACTAGAGCATGAATTTGCAAAGCCTTGGGAGTCATGGAGATGGATGATCCATGGAGGTCTGGTAGGTCAGGACTGGATGGCTGTAGAGCGACATAGAGACAAGGCTAGGGAGTGCTGGAGTGTTGCAGGAGCGCTTCCCTAAAGGCTCGACGGTGCAACAGTCGAGGAGTGTATCTCAGCAAAGTGTGTCAGGGGCTTCTTAGGAAGATCGGGAGTAGGTCTCAGGAAGAGCCAAGGGGTCTCAGAGAATGCCAAGAGGTCTCAAGTAGTCGGGTGTATCATGGATCAGGTTTCTTTTGCAGGGACACTAGGAAGAGTCATGGTTCAAGTGGAGGATGGTTCTTTGGGCGCAACTGAAGCGATGGTTGGTGTAGGAGCGGAAGAGTTGGATGAGCTCTTGGATTATAGAGATGCTCGTGGGTTGCAGAGGTATCCGAGATGGCTTCGAAGGGGTCCATGGAGCATGGAGGGTTCGAAGGTGCAGCGACGGTGTTCGAGGTGATGCAGTAGGCTCAGCAGTACAGCATTGAGTGGTTGACCTCGAGAGACTCGATGATAGAGTCGATTTCTATGGCATCAGGTGGACTTTGGATATAGGTGGAACTTCGTAGTGGTGGCTTCACAAGTGGAGAGAAAATTTAGCATGAGTTCAGAGCGTCAGTGATGCACAATTCTAGGTAGAGCAGCATGTGCAGGAGGACAGGCATAGTTCTAAGGAGATCGTGTCAAGTGGTATAGCATGTGCTAGTGCAAAAATGCTGTAGGTTCTCCAAGAAAGTTTAGAGAAAGTGATGCAGCTACTAAGCAGAAGGGATCCTACAATTCTAGGATGGTGCCAAGAAGCAAGCACAGGCCTTCAGCAGTGGAGGCGGTCATCCCAAAGGTCTCAAAGGTGCACAACAGCTGAAGAGAATAGACGGAGGTGATGTGTGCACAGGTGCTATTGAGTACGCAGGGATAGTGGGATAATGCAGGAGGACATTGTCGAGGGGTTTGCCAAGGCTTGGGGCACTAAGGTGGAGATTGTGAGGATTTGTGGTGCTCCCAAGCCTTAGGAGGCTACAAGAGGAGTCATGGTGATGGCTCTAGAGATTCTACGGGCTTGGTTGGTGCTTTAGAAATCTAGAACACAAGGTGAAGTAAGGAACCAATGTCGGAGAATCAAGACTCCAGAAAGAAGATTTTCTGCAGGTTAGCCGACTCAGTCCTGAACTGGGTTGGCTAAGTCTTAGAGCATGGCAAAATAGAGAGCTGAGCATTCGAGACTGCAGGCACGGCAAAGGACTGGGCTGGCTCAGTTTTAGATTGAGCCAACCTAGTGGAACTTAGCCAACTCAGTGTTGAGACTGAGTCGGCTCAGTGCACAGGCAGAGTTACGCGAGGATCTATTTTGAGCTAGGATTTGTGTTGATCCTAGGGGTTTTAAGGCTTGATTCAAGAGGTCTTAAGGGGGCTAACTCATGTATGGGTCAGGTCTAGATCCAGAGGATGAGAGCATGGGAAACATGGGTGTACATGGGCTCGATGAGTGCTTTCATGTAATGGGTTAGCTAGGGGAGTTTTTGGTCGGACCTAATGGCTATGTATAAATACATAGGTTGTATTAGGATTTTAAAAAGGTTGAAATCAATACAGACCTTTTCTCCCTTAATTCTCTCTTCTTCTCTTCTCTCTAGAGTTGCCATCCTAGGGTTCTTGAAGAAGCCCTAGAGAAGGGGGTGTCTCTCTCAAGCCCAAGGAGGGAGGCGCCCCATCATAGATCCAGGTGGAGGGTCAGTGGTTTGCTGCCCATAGAGAACATCATAGGTTCCTTCAGGTCCATACTAAAGATCAGGGGCTTCCGCAACATGGTATCGGTGCTTATGATGTCAAGGATGATTGGCGTTCGAGTGATATCATGGGTCTATAATTTAGTATCAGAGCTAGGTAATGCTTAGGATGTTGCGGATGGAAATACCTCTCGGTATAGCTACCTGGGTGATTGGGTTCTTCTATCTTGAGATCCAACAGGATTAGGGTTAAGGTGAACTGGTCAAACCCAATTTTCGTCATATGAATTAATCATTCAATTTAAGTCCGATGTGAAACTCTAATAGAAACTCTTTCTATCATCTTCACACTACCATGGCCATGGGCTTATGGACTCAATCTCATGATCATCATAAGGCTACTCCTCATCTACCGAGGTAGATAGATTTCTTATTGGTGCAATCTAATTCTTACAATGAACATGCTATAGCCAACATACACCTCAATGTTTTGAATGAGTAGGAGATCGAGTTATGGTGTAGTCAAACTATAACACCCTCAAGGTGGACTACCGATGCACCTCAGGTCAAAAAACCAGACACACTACTGTAGCATTGAATTAGCCATTGACGAGAAGGTAGACTTCCTTATGACTGCTTCAGGTGGTCATGCTCAGTGCCCTTGTTCTCTAATGAATATCTGTACTCTCGCTCTCGTGTCTCCACACCGTAGACTTAAGACTCATCTATCCTAAGAAAGTGATCATACACTAACCCTTCGATCGCCATCCTCATGATGATCCTACAGTCAGAAGTAGTTTATGAGTTTATTATAAAAATTCATATCTTAAATTTTCAACTCTTAAAAATATGAATTCTTATTATCATTAACTCAAAGGATGTATCACAGATACTTTAAATACACACTATGATAGAAAATAATTTTTTTATTAATTTATAGTTAAAATTATAAAATTATCCTTAGAAGTGTATTACAAGTGTTAGCCAATCTAACTTCTAGGGCATACATCTAACAAAATATTTTCACTGACTTCTCAAGTCATTAATAAGGACTAGGATCAATTTTGGTCCATGGGCATCTAGATAAATCTCACTGAATAAAATCAATCTCACTAATTTTCTATATGATATGGGTTTGCATGAATCAATGAGCAACCTAATCAAAAGCTGATTAACCACATTGGCTAGGTAAGTGAGATCAGAGGAAGGATCTATCAAGGCTTGCCTTAGACACCATCAGAAATGGCCTGATAAGCAAGCTGCCAATTAAAAACCATCGGTCCAGAAATGCCAGACTTATCTTAAACACCAATTAATTTATCAATTTTGATTTGGTTTGCCTAAAGACTCGGACTTAACCATTGAGCCACGATTAGTATTCATTTGTTAGATGTATGGACTTTGATTAACTGCAACTATTGAATTGATCTATAGAAAAAAAATGACCTAATCCTAATTAACTATTAATTAGGTTTGATCAATTTCTTAACTTAGTCCATATTAAATGTAACCCTAGGTCTAACCTAGTTAATGATCTGATTAAAGCTAACCCATTATCTTTAACCCATGTTTTATGAAATTATCTTAGGATTTTCAAATCACAAACCTAGATCCTAAATAATCACTTAATTCTTAATTAAGTTCAAGGCTTATAGGTTAGGGGTCGGAATGTTGGAAATGCGCGCTCTTTCCATATGGATCGGCATGGCCGAAGGTGATTAGCTAAGTAATAAGAAAGTACTTCTCAGAGATTTTTACGAAAGCATGATCAAACAATTCAAGAAATAGAGAAGAAGAGAAGAAGAGATTTTTAGAAGAAAAGAGCTTTTATTCAGTATATTTCAACACTCATTACAACCTTGACCTATTTTCAGTACATATACTTTACAAAGGGTCAAGCTCAAGCTCATAAAAAAACTCTCCAAATCCAAACAACCCACATACACAAAATAATAACCCATGAAAACTAAGCTAGCTCAGTGGCAAAAACTGAGTCGGCCTAATTTCAGACTAAGTCGGCTAACCTACGATTGAGTCGGCTCAGTCAGGACTAAGTCGGCTAACCTATGATTGAGTCGGCTCAGTCCCTGACTCAGCCGACCCAATTATATACCATGCCAATAGTCAAAAAATATTGCTTTCTATCTGAATTTTTTTCTAAGACCTAGCAGACCAAGTCCTGATCTGAGCTAGTTCAGTTCCCATCTTAGCCAGCTCAGTCTCAGGATGAGTCGATCCAGTTTCTGAACTTTACTAGAAGAGCTAATTTCTCTTCTAGCTTGCTTCCATCTTTCCATGATCTATCTTCTCATTTTTTCAAGACTTGGGAGTGCCACTTCTGAACTCACATTCTCCATCTTGGTGCTTCCAAGTTCTTGTGAACTCATCTCTTCTCAACAGATCCATCCATGCCACACATCTTTGAAAGCTGTCTCTAGGGAGTATCTTCATGAGTGCATCAGATTGATTCTCCTTGGTATGGACCTTCATTAGTTCCACTTCACCTTCCTTCACTAGCTCTCTGATCCTGTGGTACCTTACGTCTATATGCTTTCTACACGCATGATAGACTGGGTTCTATGCCAATAACAGAGCACTCTAACTATCATTAAACAATGTAACCTTGTTCTGCTCCATCTCCAACTCATCAATCAGCCTCCTAAGCCAAAGGGCTTCCTTTGTAGCCTCCGTTATCCCAATGTACTAGACCTCTATGGTAGACAAGGCCGTGATTGGCTGAAGGGTTGATCTCCAAGACACCGATCCACCATATACGCAGGAGAGATATCCAGTAGTAGACCTCCTTATATCAAGATCACCAGCATAATTTGCATCAACAAATGCTTTCAGAAGACCTGAACCTTCAGACATCTTCACAGATTGTTCTCTAAATCCACCCGACTGCCCACGAAATACCAAACCATAATCACTTATTCTATGTAGATATCTCAATATCCATTCCAATGCTTTTCAGTGTTCCTTTCTAAGGTTAGTCATGTATCTACTAACCATGCTCACGGTATGTGCTATATCTGGTCTACAGTACACCATAGTATACATCACACTACCTACAGCATTTGCATAAGAGACTTATTTCATGTACTCTCTCTCCTCTTTTGACTAAGGGCTCTGTATCTTGGAGAGAGACATATGGCTCAAGAATGGCATCTCTGTAGGTTTGGCCCTCTCCATCCCAAACCTCTCTGAAATCTTCTGGACATACTTTTCTTATGACAAATGGAGCACTCCTTTGCACCTATCTCTGCAAATCTCCATTCCAAGGATTTTCTCAACTAGACCCAAATCCTTCATCTCAAACTTAGATGATAAAGCCCTTTTCAATCTTTTCACAACATCCATGCTTCTACTGGCTATGAGCATATCATCTATATACAATAATAGGTACAGAGCATCCTCCTCATCTACATCCTTAACATAGATACAACAATCATGTTCACATCTACTTAAACCCAAGGTCAAGACAAAGCTATCAAACCTTCGATACTACTAACGAGGGGATTGTTTCAAGCCATACAAAGACTTTTTGAGTAAATACACCTTTTCTTCCTATCCCATCTCCATGAAACCATCTGGCTGCTTCATGTAGATTCTTTCCTATAAAGTCCCATGAAGGAAGGATGTCTTCACGTCCATCTGTTCCAATTTCATGTTATGCTATGCCATCAGTGACAGCAAAACTCGAATAGATATATGACGCACTATGGAAGAGAAAATTTCTGTATAGTCAATCCCTTTTCTTTGAGAGTATCCCTTTGCTACCAGCCTTGCTTTGAATTTGACTCTACCTTGTTTTGAAGATACTGTTAGATATATGTGCCCTAGAAGCCAGAATTGACTGACACTTGTAATACACTTCTAGGGGCAAAATTGTAATTTTGACTATAATGAATAAAATGGATTATTTTCTATCACATATGTGTATTTAGTGTCTGTGATACATCCTTTGAGTTAATGGTAATGATAATTCATATTTTCAAGAGTTGAAAATTTAAGACATGAATAATCATTGTTAACTCATAAAATGCTCCCAACCATAGGATCATCACGAGGATGGTGATTGATCCGGAAGGTTGGTGTACAATCGCTTCTCTTTAGTAGATGAGTCTTGAGTCAACGATGTGGAGACACCAAAGTGAGAGTACAAGTACTCATTAGAGAACGAGGGCACTGAGCGTCACCACCTCAAGTAGTCATTAGGGAGTCTACCTTCTCGTCAATGACTGACTCGATGCTGCAGTAGTGTGTCTGGTTCTTTGACCTGAGGTGCATCGGCAGTTCACCTTGAGGGTGTTATAGTTTGACTACACCATTACTCGGTCTCCTAGCCATATGGAACCCTGAGGTGTATGTTGGCTATAGCATGTTCATTGTAGGAACTGGATTGCATCAAGATGGAATCTATCTACCTCGGTGGTAGAGGAGCAGCCCTATGATGATCATGAGAATCAAGTCCAGAAGCCCATGGCCATGGTAGAGTGAAATAATAGAAAGAGTTTCTATTTAGATTTTCACATCGGACTCGAATCGAATGATTACATCATATGACAGAAACTAGGGTTTGACGAGTTCACCTTAACCCTAATCTGATCGGGGCTCAAGATAGAAGAACTTAATCACACAGGTAGCTGCACCAAGAGGTTCGCATTCAGCTCTGATGGGTTGCCAGCTAGACTCCTGATTAGCCCCGGGAGCGGAAATCCTGATTTCCGGTCCAGGTTCGTCCAGATCTGATCAGATCAAGAGATATATTTCAAAAATTTTTCTCTTGATCCCAATCAGATCTTGATATGTTTCAGATCTGATTCTTATTATTTTAATAAATAAAATAAAATAAGATAAATTAAATCAAATTTAATTTACCTGATTTGGGTAATCCTATTACCCTGTAGATGATCCTGATTGCAGCGGAAGGTTCTGGATCTAGCCACGCAAGCGCCTGGCCTCTACCGGTATCCACTCGGGTTGGATCTGGAGATCCTCTTCTTCTCTATCACACCTCCAAAAATCAGATCTGGATCTGATCTGGAGGATCTTCAAAACTCCTTTTGAAGATCAGCAGTCGTCCTTTGCAGCAGCGCAGCCTTCTTGCTTTTGATCGCCTTTCTTTTGATCTGGAATCGCACCAACCTAAGTCCAAAACTCTTTTGGACGTGGAGAGGAGAAGGAGGAGAAGTTTAGGCATGGAGGAAGGAGGGGAGAGGCAGCCTTGGGGCATGGGAAATCTCTATTCTAATTGCATTGGAATCTGAGTTGGGCGCAGGGTCTTATTTATAGACTAAGCTGTGATCCAACTCCTCTTCCTCCCAACCAATCACAACCCTTTGTGAAATCAGATCTAAATCTGATTGGTGGGAATAGAGACCCCTGGATTCCTCCTTAGAGGGCGCCTAAGACCAGTCAAACTTGGATTCTTAGTAGAACTCTGAATTGGAATCCAAAAGGGAGGTGGAGTCCTTGTCCAACAAGGACTCCTAGGCGCCTCCAACTTGGGCACACGCCTAGGGTGGCGTGCGCCCTCCTCCTTGCCAGGTTCTGGCAGGGGGACAGGCCCCCACCAGCTCTCCAATAGGTGCATGACATGTGGTCAAAAGTCAAAGTGTCAATGGTCAACATTTGACCAGTCAAAGGTAGACTTTTGACCAAAGTCAAAGAACAAGAAATGGCAGGTGACCAAAAATGGCAGGTAATGTCTTACAAAATAAGACAACCTTTTCTGACTTGGACAACCTCCAGTCAGACCATATGAAGGCCTCTGATTGAGCACAAACTCCTTTGGCTCAGTCAGGACAACTTATTTATGATAGTAAAAGAAGAACGTTAGGTTCAATCGAGTGCTAGCACGATTTCCTTGAACCTAATTGAATCTCATTCAGATCAATTGAACTAGATCAGTTCAATTGATGATCACCAGATTCAAACCCTTGTTTGTGTGACCCAGTTAGGTTCAGTTCTGTATGGTAATGGGATATGTCATGATCTCTATCATCGACATCATCGAAACTCCTTTCGATGGATCAGAACTCTTCTGATTCGAACAGCTAGAATGATCGATCATCTAAATCATTCTAATTGCTCCCAAAATCCACCAGTGACACCTAGCAGTATATGGTGGCAACCCATCAGAGCTGAATGCGAACCTCTTGGTGCAGCTACCTGTGTGATTAAGTTCTTCTATCTTGAGCCCCGATCAGATTAGGGTTAAGGTGAACTCGTCAAACCCTAGTCTCTGTCATATGATGTAATCATTCGATTCGAGTCCAATGTGAAAATCTAAATAGAAACTCTTTCTATTATTTCACTCTGCCATGGCCATGGGCTTCTGGACTTGATTCTCATGATCATCATAGGGCTGCTCCTCTACCACCGAGGTAGATAGATTCCATCTTGATGCAATCCAGTTCCTACAATGAACATGCTATAGCCAACATACACCTCAGGGTTCCATATGGCTAGGAGACCGAGTAATGGTGTAGTCAAACTATAACACCCTCAAGGTGAACTGCCGATGCATCTCAGGTCAAAGAACCAGACACACTACTGCAGCATCGAGTCAGTCATTGACGAGAAGGTAGACTTCCTAATGACTACTCGAGGTGGTCACGCTCAGTGCCCTCGTTCTCTAACGAGTACCTGTACTCTCGCTCCGGTGTCTCCACACCGTAGACTCAAGACTCATCTACTAAAGAGAAGCGATTGTACACCAACCTTCCGGATCAATCACCATCCTCGTGATGATCCTATGGTCGGGAGCATGTTTATGAGTTAATAATGATTATTCATGTCTTAAATTTTCAACTCTTGAAAATATGAATTATCATTACCATTAACTCAAAGGATGTATCACAGACACTAAATACACATATGTGATAGAAAATAACCCATTTTATTAATTATAGTCAAAATTATAATTTTGCCCCTAGAAGTGTATTACAAGTGTCAGCCAATTCTGGCTTCTAGGGCACATATATCTAACAATCTCCCACTTGTCCTAAAGCCAATTGGCTACAAGTCTAAGTCCCATCTTCTCAAGGTGGGCTTCGATCTTCTGCTGGCCCAACGGCTTTGTAAGTGGGTCTGCCACATTATCTGCGGAGTTGACTCTCTTGACCTCAACGTAACCTTTCTCAAGGTAATCGCGGATGAGATGATATCGCCGCTCAATGTGCTTGGACTTCTGGTGAGACCTCGGCTCCTTAGCAAGGGCTATGGCGCCATTGTTGTCGCAGTAAAGAGGAATGGCATCTGATGGCATTACTCCAATTTCTGCAGCAAACTTCTTGTACCAGAATGCTTCCTTTGCAGCCTCTGATGCAGCTATATATTCTGCTTCCATGGTGGAATCTGCTATCACAGTTTGCTTGGAACTCTTCCAGCTGACAGCTCCACCATTGCACACAAACAGACTTCCAGATGTCGACTTTCGATCATCTATATCGGACATGAAGTCCGAGTCTGTGTATCCCTGAACTTGGAGTTCTCCATTACCAAAGACCAACATCATATCCTTAGTTCTTCTCAAGTACTTAAGGATACATTTCACAGAAGTCCAGTGTTCTTCACCTGGATTTGACTGATATCTGCTTGTGACACTCACAGCATGGGCTATATCAGGTCGTGTACATAGCATGGCATACATGAGGCTCCCTATTGCAGAAGCATAAGGGATCTTGCTCATGCGTTCTATTTCCTCAGGTGTGCTGGGGCACATCTTCTTGGAAAGATGAATACCATGTCTGAAGGGTATTAATCCCCTCTTAGAGTTTTCCATACTAAACCTCTTTAGTACTTCCTCTATGTACATCTTCTGTGAAAGTCCTAGCATCCTATTCGGTCTATCCCTATAGACCTTAATTCCTAGAATAAAGGATGCTTCACCTAGGTCTTTCATGGAGAATTCCTTGGACAACCACATCTTGACTGATGTCAACATGGGAATATCATTCCCAATAAGGAGGATGTCATCCACGTACAATACGAGGAAGACAACAGCGCTCCCACTGACCCTTTTGAAAACACATGGTTCCTCTTCATTTTTGATGAAACCAAACTTTTTGATCACATCATTGAAACGAGTGTTCCAGCTCCGAGATGCTTGCTTAAGTCCATATATGGACCTTTGCAGCTTGCAAACCTTGTGATCAGTATCACTGGATGTGAAACCTAGCGGCTGTTCCATATAGATATCTTCCTCAAGATATCCATTTAGGAATGCCGTTTTCACGTCCATTTGCCATATTTCATAATCGAAATAGGCTGCAACAGGCAAGCAATGTGCGGATGGATTTTAGCATAGCTACTGGGGAAAAGGTATCCTGATAGTCAATGCCTTCGCGTTGACTATAACCTTTTGCCACCAGTCTAGCCTTGAATGTCTCCACATTCCCATCTGCACCAATCTTTCTCTTGAAGATCCATTTACACCCAATAGGTACTATACCTTCTGGTGGATCTACCAAGGTCCAGACTTGGTTTGAGTGCATCGAGTCGAATCTTCTGACTTCATTGCCTCAAGCCATTTCTCGGAGTCGATATCTGATATCGCCTCGTTGTAGGTTTTGGGATCATCACCATGAGCACCATTACCTATGAGGAACATTTCCTCTACGTCCTCTGAAATAATACCTAAGTATCTTTCAGGGGGACGGGAAACTCTTTCCGATCTACGAGGTGGAGGAGGTAGTGTTCTTATTGGCTCAACCTGATTTGGTTCCACTTGGTCCTTAGCTCGTTTCTGCTTGTGAGACTTTCTCATCAAGCTTAATCTGCTTTCCAATGCCACTATCTTGAATAAACTATTTTTCAAGAAATATGGCATGTCGACTCACAATCACATTGTGGTCTTCTGGAATGTAGAAATAGTATCCTAATGACTCTTTAGGATATCCTATGAATCGAGCTCTAAAGGACCTAAACTCTAACTTGTCCGCTTGTTGTCTTTTGACATAAGCCGGACAACCCCAAATTCTGAGATGACTCAGACTTGGTTTCTTACCGTGCCATATCTCATACGGTGTGGTAGGAACGGTTTTAGAGGGAACCCTATTCAGTAAATAGATTGAAGTTAATCCCCAAAGAAAATCTCTGTGAAGCTCATCATGGATCGAACCATATCCAATAGAGTCCGATTTCTCCAGTTGAGTTGAGGTGTTCCTGGTGGAGTCCATTGAGAGACTATGCCATTTTCCTTAAGATAGTCTAGGAATTCCCGGCTAAGGTATTCACCTCCTCGATCTGATCGAAGAACCTTAATGGGTTTTCCACTTTGTTTTTCTACTTCATGTCTGAATTCTTTGAACTTTTCAAAAGCTTCAGACTTGTGTCTCATAAGATACACATACCCATACCTAGACAGATCATCGGTAAAGGTAATGAAGTAGACAAAATTGCCTCTAGCCGGCACATCAAATGGGCCGCACACATCAGTATGTACTAGGGCAAGGAGATCTGTGGCCCTCTCCCCATGTCCAACAAAAGGGAGTTTAGTCATTTTGCCTTGAAGACAAGATTCACAAGTTGGATATGACTCAAAAGTCAATGGACTCAATAGCCCATTTTTCTCCAATTTGTTAATCCTATCTTCTGCTATATGACCTAATCTCAGGTGCCATAGATATCTGTCGTTTGGACTATCCCTAGGTCGTTTGGCATTCACGTTTTGCTCGATAGTTAAAATAGGTACATCAATATGCAACTGATAAAGACCATTAACAAGGAAACCATTTGCAATTTTATTTCTTTCATAAAGAATGTTACAATGGTCCTTAAAGAAGGTGATCACATAACCTTCTTGTGCTAAGCATGAAACAGAAATCAAATTCCTGCTAGCTGCAGGCACATAATAACAGTCTTTTAAAACTAAGTCTAAACCAGATGGTAATCGCAAGAGGGTATGTTCCCACGGCTACTGCAGCAACTCTTGCTCCATTACCGATGCGTAGGATCATGTCTCCATCCCTCAGCCTCCTGCTATCCTCAAGACCCTGCATAGAAGTGCACAGATGAGCACTAGAACCAGAGTCAAGCACCCAACTGGATGCAGAAGAAACCGTAAGGTTAGACTCAATAACGAGCATACCTCCAGAAGGACCTTCCTTCTTGTTCTTCAGGGTGGCCAGGTAAGTAGGGCAGTTCCGCTTCCAATGGCCGTCGCTGTTGCAATGGAAACACTTTCCTTTGCCATCGACCTTCTTCTTCGGTTCTGCCTTCTTCTTCTTTGATCCTTCCACCTTTTGCTTTTTCACAGACTTCTTTTTCTTTCCATAAGACTTTCTTTTGGAAGAAGTCCGTTCCATAGCAAGAACTGAGCCTTTAGAACCTTTCATAGAAAGCTCAGCGGTAACCAGCATATTCATCAACTCGGCCAAGGAATTTTGAAGTTTATGCATGTGGTAATTCATGATGAATTGCCCATATGCATCAGTCAAGGATTGCAGAATAATATCGTTCTGCAGATCCAAGTCCAACTTCACACCGAGCTTCTCAAGCTCTTCCATGTCCTTGATCATTGTCAGACAGTGATCTTGGACTGACTGCCCATCACGCATCTTAGCCTTAAAAAGTCATTTTGTGACTTGATATTTGGCTGCGCGACTCTGTTCACCAAACATCTCCTGCAGGTGAGCCAACATTTGGCGAGCAGTCCCGATATCTTCATGTTGGCGCTGGAGCTCATCAGACATCGAGCCCAACATGTAGTATCTGGCCTTATTGTCTTCGTCAATCCATTTTTCCAGAGACGCTCTCTGTTCAGTGGATGGACGAGCTGGTAAGGTGGGAGGGTCCTGGTCCAAAACATGTGTTAACTTCTCTGAACCCAAAACAATTTTGTAGTTCCTGAGCCAATCTTTATAATTGGGTCCAGTCAGTCTATGTGTGTCTAGGATACGTGCCAGTGGGTTGGACGCAGACATTTTCCTGTAGAGAGTCAAAGATTCTAGTTAGATACTGTAATTTTGACTTGACCAATTTGTTTAGGGATTTTATTTTTAAACAAATTAGCTCCCACTATTTTCTCGGATCCCTACACTCCCTCTGTAGAGATGCGAAAATCTCCGCGATTGATGATTTCTAGTGGGTGGTGCGGTCTCACCAACTGACTCATCACCTCACCTAACAGTTATTGGTGATGGGTTAGCCAATGAGTGAACAACTCTTGTTCAATGATTCTCTAATCATGGTGCACCCAAACTTGGTCTCTAATTCATGAATCTCACCGTATCCGGAATATTGATCCACTCCTTAGTTAAGTCAGACCCACCATTTGCATAGACTGGGTTCCTAATTGGGTCTCTCACCGTATCCGAAATATTGAGCCCAACTCATCCTCCAGCCCATAGCATCCAATGCCTAATAGACATGGTTGCATCTTCCCGGTGCAACTGAGCCACTGTATCCAGCCGAGAACAATCAACCCCGGGAAGGGCCCGCACATCTACAATGGTGGAAGACCTCAGGACTTAATCTTTTCTTAGGGAGAATTGATTCAGGTCTCATTAAACTAGACTTGGCTTAGTCATAACAATTATGACTAACCTAGTGGCATGGGTTAGCTCGGATTATTGACCACCTCAGATCAGAACTGTGTCAACAGATATGGCCAGGTAAGTGAGACCGGTGGAAGGAATATGCCATTAACTCGTACAAGAACGCATTCAGGTCGAGTAGCTTCCAATTAAAAACCAGTCGGTCGTCTGTGCCAAACTTACCTTAGACACCAAATTGTTGAGTCAGAACCAATTGGGTTAGCCTACAATCCAGACTCTAACCTCTGAGCCTAATTAGGTCTTGCTTGATCGTGACTCGATCTTGACCCAGACTTAATCCTATTAGGCTGGTCAATTTAAGCATTGTTGATCCCATCTAACCAACTCTTGATTCGGTTTGATCAACCGCTTAGACCTAATTGAGCTACCCAAGCCCGAACCCAGTATTATGAATATGTCTTAGATCTGAAATTCTCAATTTTAGACCTAATTAATATTCCATAAACTTAATTCTTAATTAAGTTGGGTTCATAAACAAAATATGCACAATAAATCCTAGGGTTTCAGGATCTAGGGTTTTGCAGAAAGTAAGTTTTGGGTTTCTGATTAAGGACGAACACGCAGCACCCCTACACATCATAAGAACACCCCATCGAATGGGAAGAGAGGGCCTTTAAACCCTTCTTCGTTCTTATGACCGGACGGCCAAGAGGAACGCCTTAATCAGGAACATTCAATACTACAAAACAATATCAGATCTATATCATATATCTCATATATAAAGTAGATCTAATCATGGCATATTTTGCATACATCTCATGTATCATAATCATGCATGTTTTCAGATCTAAATTATCTCATAATAATCTAAAAAATTAGATTTAAATTGATCTAATCAAAATAAATTCTAATCTAGACAATTATGTAGAACTATTCTACAACTAGTCTAGACATGCATCAATCATATCTCATATGATATTTAAAATTAAATAATTTTTATTTGCTATTTATCAGATGTTATTATAACACTTATAATATCAAAAAATAGTAAATAAGAAGATCTAAAATATGATTTAATCAGATTAAATCAAAGACATGCAAAACTATTCTATAGAACTATTCTATTCTAGAACTAGTCATGCATATCTTCATGTTCTTAGATCCAAATCATTTAATTTTAATTTTTCTGATTTCAGATCTGATCACATCTCATGTGACATCTGAAAATCACTTTATTTTCTAATTAAAATAAAATTAAAATCAGATCTAAACAATTTAGAACCATGGCTCTGATACCAGTTGAAGGGAAATCCTGATTTCCCGGTCCAGGTTCGTCCAGATCTGATCAGATCAAGAGATATATTTCAAAAATTTTTCTCTTGATCTCAATCAGATCTTGATATGTTTCAGATCTGATTCTTATTATTTTAATAAATAAAATAAAATAAGATAAATTAAATCAAATTTAATTTACCTGATTTGGGTAATCCTATTACCCTGTAGATGATCCTGATTGCAGCGGAAGGTTCTGGATCTAGCCACGCAAGCGCCTGGCCTCTACCGGTATCCACTCGGGTTGGATCTGGAGATCCTCTTCTTCTCTATCACACCTCCAAAAATTAGATCTGGATCTGATCTGGAGGATCTTCAAAACTCTTTTGAAGATCAAGATATTTCTTAACACTGGGTTCAGCTGGGTGCTAATATCAGAGCCATGGTTCTAAATTGTTTAGATCTTGAATTTTAAATTTATTTTAATTAAAAAATAAAGATTTTAGATGTCACATGAGATGTGATCAGATCTAAAATTAGAAAAAATTAAAATTAAATGATTTGGATCTAAGATTAGGAAATATGCATGACTAGTTCTAAAATAGAATAGTCTTGCATGTTTTTGATTTAATCTGATTAAATCATATTTTAGATCTATTTATTTACTATTTTTTGATATTATAATGGTTATAATAACATCTAAAAAATAGTAAATAAAATTATTTAATTTTAAATATCATATGAGATATGATAGATGCATGTCTAGACTAGTTGTAGAATAGTTCTACATAATTATCTAGATTAGAATTTATTTTGATTAGATCAATTTAAATCTAATTTTTTAGATTATTATGAGATAATTTAGATCTAAAAATATGCATGATTCGATACATGAGATGTATGCAAAATATGCCATGATTAGATCTGATTTATATATGAGATATATGATATAGATCTAAAACTATTTTGTAGTATTACATGTTCTTGATTAAGGCATTCCTCTTGGCCGTCCGGTCATAAGAATGAAGAAGGGTTTAAAGGCCCTCTCTTTCCATTCGATGGGGTGTTCTTATGATGTGTAGGGGTGCTGCGCATTCGTCCTTAATCAGAAACCCAAAACTTACTTTCTGCAAAATCCTAGATCCTGAAACCCTAGGATTTATTGTGCATATTTTGTTTATGAACCCTACTTAATTAAGAATTAAGATTATGAAATATCAATTAGGTCTAAAATTGAGAATTTCAGATCTAAGACATATTCATAATACTGGGTTCGGGCTTGGGTAGCTCAATTAGGTCTAAGCGGTTGATCAAATCCGAATCAAGAGTTGGTTAGATGGGATCAACAATGCTTAAATTGACCAGCCTAATAGGATTAAGTCTGGGTCAAGATCGAGTCACGATCAAGCAAGACCTAATTAGGCTCAGAGGTTAGAGTCTGGATTGTAGGCTAACCCAATTGGTTCTGACTCAACAATTTGGTGTCTAAGGTAAGTTTGGCACATACGACCGACTGGTTTTTAATTGGAAGCTACTCGACCTGAATGCATTCTTGTACGAGTTAATGGCATATTCCTTCCACCGGTCTCACTTACCTGGCCATATCTGTTGACACAGTTCTGATCTGAGGTGGTCAATAATCCGAGCTAACCCATGCCACTAGGTTAGTCATAATTGTTATGACTATGACAAGTGTAGTTTAATGAGACCTGAATCAATTCTCCCTAAGAAAAGATTAAGTCTGAGGTCTTCCACCATTGTAGATGTGCGGGCCCTTCCCGGGGTTGATTGTTCTCGGCTGGATACAGTGGCTCAGTTGCACCGGGAAGATGCAACCATGTCTATTAGGCATTGGATGCTATGGGCTGGAGGATGAGTTGGGCTCAATATTTCGGATACGGTGAGAGACTCAATTAGGAACCCAGTCTATGCAAATGGTGGGTCTGACTTAACTAAGGAGTGGATCAATATTTCGGATACGGTGAGATTCATGAATTAGAGACCAAGTTTGGGTGCACCATGATTAGAGAATCATTGAACAAGAGTTGTTCACTCATTGGCTAACCCATCACCAATAACTGTTAGGTGAGGTGATGAGTCAGTTGGTGAGACCGCACCACCCACTAGAAATCATTAATCGTAAAGATTTTTGCATCTCTACAGAGGGAGTGTAGGGATCCGAGAAAATAGTGGGAGCTAATTTGTTTAAAAATAAAATTTTTAAATAAATTGGTCAAGTCAAAATTACAGTATCTAACTAGAATCTTTGACTCTCTATAGAAAATGTCTGCGTCCAATCCCATTGGCACGTATCCTAGACACACATAGACTGACTGGACCCAATTATAAAGATTGGCTCAGGAACTACAAAATAGTTTTGGGTTCTGAGAAGTTAACCCATGTATTGGACCAGGACCCTCCCACCTTACCAGCCCGTCCATCTGTTGAATAGAGAGCGTCTCTGGAGAAATGGATAGACGAAGATAATAAGGCCAGATATTACATGTTGGGCTCGATGTCTGATGAGCTCCAGCGCCAACATGAAGATATCGGGACTGCTCGCCAAATGTTGGCTCACCTGCAGGAGATGTTTGGTGAACAGAGTCGCGCAGCCAAATATCAAGTCACGAAATGACTTTTTAAGGCTAAGATGCGTGATGGGCAGTCAGTCCAAGATCACTGCCTGATGATGATCAAGGACATGGAAGAGCTTGAGAAGCTCGGTGTGAAGTTGGACTTGGACCTGCAGAATGATATTATTCTGCAATCCTTGACTGATGCATATGGGCAATTCATCATGAATTACCACATGCATAAACTTCAAAATTCCTTGGCCAAATTAATGAATATGCTGGTTACCGCTGAGCTTTCTATGAAAGGTTCTAAAGGCTCAGTTCTTGCTATGGAACGGACTTCTTCCAAAAGAAAGTCTTATTGGAAAGAAAAAAAAGTCTATGAAAAAGCAG